>PVIR01034897.1:0-16858 GCA_004026965.1 Petromus typicus | reverse complement strand
AATCCTCCTGCCTCTGCCTCCCGAGTGCTGGGATGACAGGCGTGAGCCACCACGCCCGGCACTGTGGTATGTGGTACTGGTTGCTGCTGGGTGTGAGTCTCCACACCCAGTATTGTTATGTGGTTACCGGGGAATCGAACCCGGGTCCTTGCGCTTGCAAGACAGGCGCCGGAACCACTGAGCTAACTCCCCGGCCCCCAGTTTCAGTTTCTTAAGGCTGATATTTTAACAGACAATAAACTGATGAATCATGAGGTAGTCTTGGAAAATATTAGACACTTAAATCTTCTGAACATCTTTCATGGAAATAGGCTTTAAAATGGAGAAAAAAATGTAAATGTGTTCAAGATGGGGAACTGTCTTACATAAAAATAACTACATTTTACTTTTAAATTAAAAAAGAAAAACCTTAAAAAGTACATACTGTTGAGATTTTTCCCCCCTTTCGGCAGCTCTTCATTTGTCATAGAACTAATCCTGTAAATGTATTGTTGTGAGCTATATATGGTTGACAATATCCTTCAAGCGGGTTGAGAACATTCTGCAATGGGTCCTACATTCCCAGGGCTGGGAAGCTTTTATATGACTCATAGGACAAAGGGAGCAAAATTCCAGGTAGGATTTTGTCCCGGCCTTGGAGCAGGAGCGTGGGGTGTGAGAAGGGATGTGCGTGGGTTCTGCAGATGGTAGAAGCCACTCTGGCTCATTTGAACAAACGGTCCAGGGAACAGGGAACAAAGTATTTGCAAGATGGTTTGAAGGGCTATAGGAAGAGTCCAAGCTGAGCTTCCAGGAAGGACTCCTCATGGAGATGCAGACGTGGCCCACGTAGGAAGCTGCTACTTCCGCCACCACCGCGAAGCTTCGGAGTTAGGGAGCCATAGGACCACGGTGTTCTGACATCCACAGAATTGAACTCAGACACTGTGGTGATGCCACCGCTGTCCCCGAACAGCTCCCTCCACTGCCATCTGCATGCCTGGGCCCACATGGGGACAAGAGGCCCAGTCATCAAGGCAGCTGACTTCAGGAAGGACCGCAGCCTGGAGGGCAAGACCACTCTCCTGCTGTGAGTGACTCTGACTCCCAGCAGCAGCCCAGCTCCTAGGACCTAGAATCAGGTCCTTGGGTCCCACTGAGGGACCTGGGTAATGCAAGACAGCATCTGCCATAATGAATGTTTCTCATTGCTGCTGTAAATTAAATCATGAAAGAATAGATAAATACAGATCCTACTGAGATTCCTTCACACCTGCAGAACAGAACAAAGCAAAGATAATTCCTGTCAAATCAGAGAGAATGATTGTCTGCAAAAGAACAATAATGACTGTGAACAGACCTTTTATCAGCAACAAAAAATCCCAGGAGAAAATGAAACAATGTCATCAATATATTGAGGGAAAGTAATCATCAACCTAGCATTCTATATCCCCCTAGACAATGTTTCTAGAGTGAATACAAAATACAATACAAATTTTCAGACAAAAGCCTGAAAAGAGAGTTCACTTCTCACTCACATCCATGGAAGTCCCCAGGGTTTTCTTCAGGAAAATATTATTTAAGGGGGTAAGACTCAGAAAGCAATGACAAGCAAAGGCGCACATCGATAATCAAATACTAACAAACACTGACAACGAAAGATGACTAATCTGAGCCAGGTGCACGGTGCACACCTGGAAGCCCAGCACTCTGGAAGCTGAAGCAGAAGGAGCACAAGTCTGAGCCCAGCCGGTACAAATTAGCAATTAATGAGACTCTATCTCAAAGTAAAAAATTGGATGATACAAATACTCAATGTTGAATATGATCATAATGTATATATAAAATGTACCAATATAATCAATTTAAAATTTTTTTAAAGGATTAGGGATATACCTGAGTGAGACAGTCTTAGGTTCAATCCCCACCCCAGAAAAAAAAAAGACTTGAAAGGAATGAAACTGTTATCCACTCATTTAAGTGTATCCCAGAACAAAGTTGAGGAGTATCTGTAATAGTACAAGCCACCCAGCATCTAACAAGATAAAATATACAGTGTCTAGCATCTAATCAAAACTTACCAGGTAGAGAAAGAAACAGGAGATTATTGTCTGTAAGGAGGAAAAATCAATAACAGAAACAAATTCAGAAGTGGAAAGATGATAGAATTTAGTATATAAGCACAGAAAAGCATCCTAATTATTTATACTCCATATATTTGCGGAGGTAGAGGAATAACTGATACATATAAGTAGATACTTAGAAAAATATAAAAAGACCTAAATTATACCACTAGAGATGAAAACTAGAATGTCTGCAATGAAACTTCACTGAGAAGAATGACCAGTGAGTTAGAGTCTGACAGGGAGAATCCATCCAGTAGCTGCGACCATCCTGAGCCGCAGTACACCTAACCATAGAGGTTCACAGTGTAGGAAGCAGAAGTGGACAGGTCGAGAAGACAACTTGATCATTCCACAGCCAAAGTGGGAGATATTAACACTGCTTTATCCAGAGTTGACAGGTAAAAAAACCAGAGCTTTGACTTTAATTACTATTATTTTATTATTGTGTGGGTGGCTCAGGGATCAAACTCAGGGCCTGAACATACTAGGCAAGTGCTGTACCACTAGGTACCCAAGAGCTCTACCACTGAGCAACGTTCTGAGCCACAATGCACTAAATAAATACGAGTGAAATACAAATTTACAGGAAATCTAAACCCACACTGAGGATCTTACTGCTTCATGCAGTGAGATATTTATTGTCTACCGCGGGATACTTGAGGGCAGGAGTTTGTGACCTCAGGTTGAATCCTCAGAGCCCAGCATGAAGTCTGTCATGTTTCAAATTTATCGATAAGTAAATATTTATTATTTTAACTGTGAGGTAAGAAGTGAAAACATCAGTAAGTTCACAGAAGTCTTCAATGCACAATGAATAGATTTGAATTAATGCATCTATATAATAAAACTGTAGCCAATAGCAAAGATAACATACCTATTTATTTCAAAACCATAAAAAAGGCAACTGTGTGATAGCACATTTGCTACCATGCTGTTGCAGGAGGGTCTGTCACTTACATTGTCTGGCACATTCAGACATTGTGTGTGGTCCTGCAAGTATAGCTAGGAGCATTGTTTTATTTTTTGGGAAGTCGGGAGGGCGCGATACTTCCTTCTTCCTATTTTCCATGGGGACAAGCCAACATCACTTCCAATTTATAGTTGGTGGATACATACTTGCCGTAACATACAAATGGGACATAGGAGCGAGCATGATGACCTCACAACACAGCAGGTTCTAAAAATCAAAATTTTCCAAAGACAGTAAGAGCGAGGAACAAGTCTCTCCAGTGATCACCACTTGGTGATGAGAGAAAGATGAGAGCTCTATCTGTAAAACTAGACTACACTGACTGTATAATAAGGTGACATGCAGGTCTCAGGTATAGATTCCATAAACTCCCACTAGGAATGCCCATGCAAATATCGTCCTGGCCACGTGTCTGGGAGTCTTCACCCTATCTGGTCACAGACAGAAGTCTGGTGCCCACAGTGGTCAAAGCGGTGTCTAGTCATTTAGAAGATGATTTTTTGGTAACAATTTTATGCAGATATAATTCATTTATACAAGTCATGTTTTTAGTGGATTTTTAGTTTGAAACCATTAACACAAATTTAGAATATTTTTATTACATCCTCAAAAATAAATGGTTATCTATTACTGTATAACAAACCATCTCACAGTTTGGGGAACCTCTGGCACATGTGCCACAGCAGGCTGTTTATATCACTGAAAGCTTTAAAAGGTTCCCCATCACTGGCTTAGGGGCTTAAAAGAGCAGCCGTTGTACCTTGCATTCTCTCTCATGTTTCTGTAGGTTGACTGGGCTCTGCTGGGAGGTTCTTCTGCTCCATGTGATGCTGGGTGGGCTGAGGTCACATGGAAGCCCCCAGGGACATCCAAGACACTCCCCTCCATACCAGGGATGGCTGAACAGCTGGAATCAGACGGGACACGGGAAAGCCAAGACAGTTTCAAGAACTCTATTTCTCCGTGAACCTTTCCAAAAGAATAGTTGGTCCTCATGTGTTGTAGCACTGAGCTTTTAAAAAAGTCAAAGGGAGAGCTCTGAAACCTTTACTCAGCCTACATCACTTCTGCCATGTTCTCTTGGTTAAAGTGAACCCCGTCTGACCCAGATTCCATATGGGAGAGTTCTGAAGTCAGATAGATCCAGGTGTACAACCTGGTTTCACCATTATTAGCGGCCATATGTGGGCCTTTGTGTGTTGAATTCTCAACCCACAGTGTGATGGTATTAGGAAGTGGGGTTCTAGGAGGAAACTGAGCCACAAGAATGGGTTGCTTGAGAATGAGATTAGTACCCTCATAAAAGAGACCCTCACATGGTCTATAACTCTTTTCCCTATGTGAGGACACAAGGAGAAAACACAATCTGCAACCCGGAAGACACTCCTTGGAATATGCCCGTATTAGCAGCTGTTCTCAGACTCCCAAAGATATAATTCTAAGACAACTGAAATTATTTTTAAAAGAAGAAGAAGTAGGGCTGGGGATTTAGCTCAGTGGTTCTGGCGCCTGTCTTGCAAGCGCAAGGACCCGGTTCGATCCCCGGAAACCATATACAATACTGGGCATGGAGAGTCACGCCCAGCAGCAACCAGTACCACATACCACAGTGCCGGGCGTGGTGGCTCACGCCTGTAATCCCAGCACTCTCGAGGCAGAGGCAGGAGGATTGCTGTGATGTGAGTTTGAGGCTGAGCTCATGGCCAGCCTGAACTACAAAGCGAGACCCTGTCTCAAAAAACCTAAAAAAAAAAAGAAGTAGAGGAAGGAGGAGGAGGAGGAGCAGGAAACTTACTAAGCAACTTTTTCTTTTTAAGTTTTTGAAACAGGGTCTTGCTCCATATTCCAAACTGGCTTTGAACTCATGGCAATCCTCCTGCCTCAGCCCTTTGAGTGATGGAATTACAGATCTGCACCACTAGGCCTGGCTCTCTAAGGGACATATAAAACCTTATTTTAAATACTTTATTCATCTTTATATCACATATTCTTTCTTTCTTTCTTCTTTCTTTTGAGACATTTTCAGAGGAAAACCTAATCTTACTTTATCTGGTTTTTACCAGATTATCTGTCTATTTGCCTACATAAAACCTGGAGGGTATGAGGGTCTTGGACTTCAAGTCTGTCATTAAAAAGGAGGTTGAGTTGGGGACAAAGCTCAGTAAATTTTCCTGTCTTCCTTCATCCCTGCTCCAAAGAATGCCCTAGGGGTGACCAGCCCTGTGAGAGTGACAAGATTGTGATGGGTGTGTCATCACGGAAAGATGGCTGGTCTTGTGACACAGCAGGACAAGCTCTGCCAGCGCTGCAGAGGCTTAGCTAGTTCTCCACTTGCTCTTGCGGATGAGGAAACATTACTGGTGTCTTCTGAGCATATTGTCAGTTACTGATTTTGTCCAGAAGCGAGTGGGTAACATCTTTCAAGCCTAAATAAGGAATTTCCGTGTCCTGTGGATGGTTGTACATAACCCTTCTTGGGTTATTTTAGGCCAGAGCTTAATTTTTAATAACTCAGTAATGAATCTTGTTTAATCTCTCCTAATCCTCTTGCCTAACTCTCTTTTACATTAAGGGATAAAACAGCACAAGAAGATGTGAGCCATTGATGATTCAGCCACCTCCCAACGCAGATACCCTGGGGAGAAAAGCGAAGGGGAGACACCACAGATGTGAATGAAACACACCAGTCTAAACTGAGCTAGAAATCATCAGACTCTTGCTCTATTCCTCCAATTTCTCTTTTCTTTCCCTGTGCAAAAACTAGGCTTCCAGGCTTGCATGCACTGTACCTGCCTGGCAATATTCTGTCGTGTGGTGAACGTCACAAATTCACAGACTGTCCCAGACTGTTTCCTCTGACTGGCCACCGTGGGAATGGGCTACAATAGTCAGCCACACTTGCCAGTCTCCTGTGAGCACAAGAAACGTGTTTTTCCGACAGGATCAGCCACACTGAGACGATTCAATACATCCAGGCAGCCACTATGATATGATTAAAGACACTGACGAAGTGGGCTTCCAGAACTGCTGCAGAAAGTGGTAAGACCAATGGGGCACGTGTGTTCAAAGCAAGAGGGAGTAGCTCGTGGGGATTCATGGCAACGTGTCTTGTACTGGAATACGTCTTCTAAAATTTCAACACGCACCATATTTTTCAGTCACCCTGCATGTCAACTACTAAGCCAATGGCTTTGAGTGGCCTACAGCATACTCCTCTTCTGCGCCTTTACCCCTCACAGAACTGGCTTATCAGGTTGCTCAATGGATGCTTGAACTCCAACAATAGCCTGCACGCTGGTCACTTTCACTGTGATGTGAAGCCCCACATTTATTAGAACTGTATGGTTTTCTGCCAATAACTGTGACCGTCATATTGGTGCTTTGTGTAGGAAGTATCTGCATGCAATAATATCCAACATGAACCAGTCCAACGATTTACAGCCTCATTCCTCAGCTGGTAAAGAGGCTGTGTTCTTTTGTTAGAAGAAAAGAAAAAGCCCAGTGAGGTGTCACATGCCTATAATCCCATCAGTTCAGAACGCTGAGGTAGGAGGGTCACAAGTTTGAGGCCCAGTGGGATAATTTAGCTGATTAGACCCTGTCTCAAAGTGAGGGTGGAAGGCTGAATGTGCCATGGTTTCAGACTACAGAACTGAAAAGATGAGCAAGAGGGAGAAAAAGAAAAAAAGAAACAAAACCCGCACCAAGATGAGGGACATATTTAAGCACTTTGACCTCTTATTAGTACAGGAGAGGAAAGAGAGGACAGCTATGACCCGGCTCACCACCATTCCACATTTGTCCTGCTTAGATTTGAAATGCAGGCAACATATTCATCTCTAAAATTAAAAAAAGAAAGAAAAAGAAAGTTAAGTTAAAAAAAAGCAAAGTCTGAAAGAATCATGGGGACCCACTGGGCTCTGGACGCCCCACCCTCAGCTCAGTGACTTTCAGTTTTGTGGACTGGTTTCTGCGGCATCCTGCCAGGGGCTCGGGCTGGGCATGCTCCCTGGGGCTTTTCTGACTCAGACTTTCCCGACAGCCTGGGGCCACCTGAGGGTGAGCCCATGGGTGAGTCCACTTCTCCTCCACACCCACCGCCCACTGCAGGAGTCGCAGTCACAAAAGTGGAAGGGACTCTGTGACTTCTTCAATCTCACAACCAAGTTGTGTGAAGCCCTCTGAGGCTCTGTGCTATTGTAAGATGGACAGACATTTTCTTATAGGAGAAATCCAAAGTATAAATATATTAAGTGCGTGCTGCAACTCCCCATCGGGAATGTAATCATTATGTACAGCAAACATAGGCAAATGCAATTAAAATTGGGGAAAAAATCATTTTTAAGTTAAAATTTTCAAATATAAAAATCCAATTCTATTGAATTTCCACATTCAAATTTAAAAAATAAAGTACAAAAAGCCATGGATGCTGGTGAGGACGTAAGGGAAGGAATACTCCTCCATGGTAGGGGGAATGTAAGCTAATACATGTCCTATGGAAGTCAATATGGAGATTCTTCCTCCAAAGATTAAACACACAAATGCCCTCTGACCCACATATCCCTCTAGGTACATTCCCAAAACATTAAGGATTCTATACTACTGTATCGGTTCATCTGGCAGTGCATGTCACAATATTATAGGTAAAAATAGTAGGCAGACAGATAGGGCAGACCCTTGGAGAAAATTCACAAGAAGGGAGACTGTCAAGAACATCAGTGACCAATTAAAGCCTTATAATCAAGTCAAATGGAGAATTAAGGGTCTAGATCCATCCCCTCCCAGGAATGTAGTAATTTAAAACCCTTGGGGTAAAGGGCCAAGAATTTGGCCCATCTGGAAGAGCCTCCTGATGGGGGAGGGACCCTGTACGATTTAAATTCTTATTGGACCTCATTTGATCAAGATACCACCTCCTTGAATTTTATTGGAGGTTCCTACTTTAAACCCATCCCACCTCGTGGTCTGTAGCCCTTAAATACCCCTTAGAAAAGACAACCTTGGGTTACCCACCTTTCTGGGTTTCCCCTTCTGTCTCTCTTAGACAGAAGCCTTTTCTCTCTTTCCCTCTCTTTCTGTCCAATAAAACTTTTTCTACTTGAACCTCCGCCGGTTGTTCCTGAAATTTATTCCTAAATTTTGGGAACATGAGCTCACATTTTTAGAGGACAGCCAGGCCTTGCTCTCCTGTGTCAACAATAGCTAAGTTTTGGTAAATAGGCCAGATGCCTATCAACAGATGAATGGACAATGAAAACGGAGTCTTACTCAGCTATGAAGAAGAATTAAATCATACTATTTTATGGGAAACTACCTGAAATTAGTTGTGCTAAGTGAAATTAGTCAGACTAAAAAAGTTAAATACATGATCACATGTACAATCATATGATTTATTTGATAGAAGAAACCTAAACAAATACATAAATTAATAATTAAAATAGGGCCAGGGATTTAGCTCAGTGGTTCTGGCGCCTGCCTTGCAAGCACAAGGTCCTGGGTTCGATCCCCGGTAACCCTGGGCGTGACAACTCACGTCCACCAGCAATCAGTACCCCACACCACAGTGCCAGGCGTGGTGGCTCATGCTTGTAATCCCAGCACTCAGGAGGCAAAGGAAGGAGGA
Source organism: Petromus typicus (assembly GCA_004026965.1). Lineage (NCBI taxonomy): Eukaryota > Metazoa > Chordata > Mammalia > Rodentia > Petromuridae > Petromus > Petromus typicus. The sequence goes on along the minus strand of PVIR01034897.1, from coordinate 8,160 downwards.
TTGCTGAGTTCGAGGCTGAATTCAGGACCAGCCTGAACTACAAAGCGAGACCCTATCTCAAAAAACTAAAAAATAAATAAAATCATTAAAATAAAGGAGAGATCACAAGGTAGCAGGACTTTTAGAGATGGGAAAGAAAAGCAGGAGCTAAATGCCTCTACCAGCCCTGACGTGGAATATTAATATGTCCTATTTAAAATAAGACCTGGTGCCCTGTGCAGGGTGCAGGGCTGAATATACAACCCATGTTGAGGAGTTCCTGGGTCCTCTGCCTGCCTCGAGTAGCCCATGGCAGGTTGGATGGCAGTTCTAGCTCTAGTCCCGAGCTCCCTCCTGGGTGGCATTTGCCATGTGAGTGTACAGAGGATGAGTACCCGCCGGCTTGAGGTACTGGGCGCTCAGCCGTTGTGTGTGAGTCAGCTAGTGGATGTCTGCAGACCCACATGGCTTTGCCTGCTTGGCCTTTTGCCCGGTGAGCCCAGGATGAAGTGACCTGAGACCACCTGAGGCAGTGCCGTCCCAGTTGGCCATACAGGGAGTGGAGCAAATGCGGGTAGTTGGTGGCCACAGAGACTTGGGGGTGTTGTGACATTCCATTGCTGTGGCCACAAGAGACCAGGGACAGCTGTCTCGGAACAGACTGAGGAGTAGGGGCAGAGCACTCACGGAGGGCCTCTGGGCAGAGATCCAGGAGCCGCTCCTATGACTTCCTGTCACTACCACACTCTCCTGGTGACCCCCTGCGCCCTGCCTCCCTCCCATGCAGTCCTTTTAGTAAACTCTCCCCAGATGACCCAGTTTGAGCGTCGCATCAGTTTCCTGCCTGAATTCTGACTGATGGTAAAATCCTCCCAGCCGTCCTGTAAGGTAGGTACTAGTATCCCTATTTTACTAATGAGGACAACGAAGACCAATTGAGTAATTTGGCTCATATGACGGGGCTGTGAACCTAAGCAGACAAGATCTGGGTCACTCACCGTGTGGCTGTGCATCCACTGCGTGGGTTTGTACAAAGCTATTTCTCCCTCACTGTTAGATACTAAGGTGGTGTTGATATATCAGTTGGCACATTTTTTGCTTGCTTGTTCTTACTAGTATAAACACTGCTATGAAAAGCAGGCTTTATAAATATTTGCTTAAACTCAGGGTGAAGAAAATGTCTAAAAATGAAATAGTGGGATTTAAGGTTTAAACTTCTTTGTTCCCCAACATTTCTTTCCTTTGAAAAATTGCTTTCTTTCGACCATGAAAGTGATTGGGTTCAATAAACAAATCCGTGCATTACAGAAGTAAATATCAGAGAACACGAATATCTCTATAACTCATACTGTCAAAATGTTATGGCCTAGGGTCTGGAAATTTCTCTTTAATAAAAATTAATAGTAACTATTTTTCCTGATTAGAAAAACGAAATAAATATATACTGCCAGGCGCACACCTGTAATTTCAGCACTTGGAAGGCTGAGGCAGAAGAATTGCATGAATTCAAGGCCAGCCTACAGTACACAGTGAGTTCAGATCCGACTGAACTACATAATGTGACCCTGTCTCAAAAAAATAAAAAATATTACCCAGGCCTGGTGGCACACATCTGTAATCCCAGCACTCGGGAGGCTGAGGTAGAAAGACTGCCACAAGTTCAAGGCCAGCCCAGGCTACATAGAGAGACTGTTTTTTTAATTTTGTTTTGTTTTGTTTTAAAAAGTAAACTGTAAAAATGCAAAGAAGTGAAAAGAACAAAATCATTACCAATGCACAATTCACATCACGTGTGCGTGTATGTAACCGAACAGGATCATACTGTTCACGCAGATCAGTAATACACATTTGCCTTTGCCAGTATACATTGTCAGGTGTGTTTTCTCAGCATTAAACATCCTTTAATGACACCAAGTGCTTAATGCCCTCCTTTAACTGGGTCCTTTTCTAGGGCCTCAATACACTATCATTTATTCAGCTTTTTCCCTGGAACTAGACATTTAGGTTCTTTCTTCCTTTTAACTTCAGTAAATAAAATTCCTCTGGAGATACATATAAAGAGACATCTGGATGTAGCTCTGATTGTTCCCTTAGAACACATTAATATATAGCTGCTGGATCAAAAACTGCATGTCGACAAGGTCTTTGGTTCCTGATACAACTGGCTTTTGGGAAGCCCGCTGTCAGTACCCACCCGGAAAAGGGTATTATTGCTTCTGTTCTTCTGCCAGTCAGACCAAGTGAAAGGCAGATAAAAAGAGAGGAAGATATTTCTGGTTTTTTATTTACTTTCATTTACTTACCCAGAGTTTAGGATTTTTTAAACACAATTTTGCTTTCATTTATACTTCTTTGGTAAACTGGCCTTTCCATTTTCCAATCAGTGTGTCTTTTTCTTAATGAATTGTAACAAGTCTCTTAAACCGTTGGCCAGAAAGGTGGCAAAGGGTTTTCCCGCACGGTCAATTCTATTGTGCTTTCTCTAATGGATTTTTTGTGTAGTCAAATATAATCTGGTTTTACCTTTATCGTATCTGCCTTTTGTGTTGTATTTAGAAGATTTTTTTACACAAGAAGGTCACATAAATATTTGGTGGTTTTTCTGGTTCTTTTATAGCCTCGCTTTGTACATGAAAAGGCGCAAGCCATCTGAAATGGATTTTGGTATTCTGAGAGGAGTGGAGGCCTGATTTTATTTGCATTCAGATAATCAGCCAGTTCACCCAACATCATTTACTGATTAAACCACCATTTCTCTAATTACTTGAGCCACTTTTATCATATACCAAATTTCTTAAATACTTTAAAAAAAAATCCATTGATCAATCAATTCTATGCCCCTGCACAGATTCATCACTGTAATTTAATAACTTTTAATCTCATAATATAATTTCCCTTTGTATAGTGATTCCTTTCCAGAAACTTCTAAACTTGTCTCGAGAGGTAGGGTGAACTTTAGAATCCTTATATCAAGAAAAAAATCTTGTTGGAATTTTGTTTGAAATTGCATTCAATTTAGAACGATGAATTTGAGAGTAATTATCTTTACCAGACTGAAATTGCTCCTCTCAAACTAGGACATTCTGGGTTCCATTTGTGTCAGTCTTTTGGATCTCAAAATACAATTTGTGGTTTTCTTCACAAAGGTTTTCCACAATTATGTGAAATGACTGAAGGCCCATGGTGGGTATTTTCAAATTCTGGGGACCCGCCCCAATTAAAAGCCTCACTAATAGGCCTCCCTCGGAGTTTTGGCCGGCACTTTATATCTGGAGAAACTGACAAAACTCTTTCCAGCCTCAGTTTCCTCCACTAGATAAATTGTTCCTGCTTTTTTTCTGCTTCCAGAGTCTGCTTAGGGTCATAAAAACACGGTGAGGGGTTTTTGTCAGTACAGTGTAACCAGAAATGAGCACGTGACCAGTAGATTTTACCACATCAAACAGTTCTAGCCATCAATAAATAGTGAGCATCCATAAATGTGTAGAGGGCACCACTATCTTTGTTGTGTTTAGACAGGCTGTGTCCCAGGCTGCTCCCAAGTTCTTGGGCTCAAGTGATCCTCTCGCCTCAACCTCCTGGGAAGCTGGTACTGTGGGAGCGGGCCGCTGCACCCAGCTGCCTGGGTATCTGGCCAATACTAAGAGGCCTTTCTGTGATGAAGTTGGGAAATCCCGGGTTACAGGACTCTACAACGCCAAACTCTGGGGCTCGGTACAGGTGAGGAGCCCCTCCCTCCCCCGTCTGCTAATGGAGTCACAGTGGTTGCTTATGAAATGACAGGGGGATACATAGGTACTGAACTGGGGGCCACGGGGCTCACAGAAGGAGCCGCTTCGTTTGAACTAGAGACTAGTGGAGGGGCTTGCAGGAGACCTAAGAACCATTTGGGGGTGTATGGATGGGATTCCAGATGGGGCTGAGCAGGAGCTGGGAGTCTCCATGTTGCTTCAAGAAAGAGCAGCTCTGCTGCCTGCCTGCCACCCCAGAGTCCTTCGCACACTGGTCTGCTGGAGTGAAGCACACTTGGGGACACAGAGTCGGGACAGACATTCGGGGAGCAGCTGTTTGGGTCCCACATCCTGAAGTTCACAGGAGCGGATAATTATCAACAGGGAAAACCATTTAAGAGCCTTGCTTCTAAAACATTAACTGAAAAAACGTGAAAATCACCCAAAACCAGCGTGTTTCTTGTTTTCCTTTGGCTGCCAAGTGTTTGAGGGCTAAAATTAGTGCACAGGACAATTTCAAAAAGTAGTTCCCATTTACTCTTTCCACTTCCTTTAACTGGGCATTTTTCTTTCATATCCTGAAATATCTTAGTTTGCGTTTCTTTTGAAAAACATTATCCAAAGATACATTATACATCCAAAGACCACAAAGAAAAATGTAAAGATGAAAACTGAAATTCCTAGCTTCCGCTCAGAGTTAGCTAACCCTCCAATAGTGTAGCTTTTCCTCCTGCACATACTTACTCTGACTTTTGCTTTCTGGATATTGGACAGGATGTGTTTTCTTGTTGTCTTTTTTTTCACAGCCCTGGGGACCAGACTCGGGGACACCTCACCACTGAGCTCCACCTCCAGGCCTTTCTTCTTTTTCTCATGAGACAGGGTCTCAGTAAATCGCACCCATTGGACTCAGACTTGCCGTCTTCCTGCCTCAGCCTCCCTCAGCGCTGGGATTACAGTTCTGTGTCTCTGTGCCTAGCTTCTCACTTGCCTTTAATCTTACTATTTAAAGAAGAGTTTTCCATTTCAATAAGTAACTTCTAGATCAGCACTCTTAGCTGTGACATATTATTTTGTTATATGGCTATATCATTGTTTGCATTTGTGAGGCCCCCCAGCACTAAAACACACACACACACACACACACACACACACAAGAATATTATGTCATAACCAAGAAGAGTTTATCCCAGGAAAATTAGTGTAGTAGGCAAAAAACAAAACAAAATAAAATCCTGTGCAATCTATGTAATTGTGAATAATTTACTTGACTGGTCTCCTGTCAGAATAGGACGTTAAGGTTTTTAGTTCTAGTTTGTCCTGAATTATGCAACTGTTTTTTCATTTCCTTGAGTAAAATCTAACAACTGCAAGTAGTCCAAGTCTCTTTGGTATGACCTCAGAGGTTCAGAAATACTTCCCACGCCCAAGTTTCTGGGTTCTGAGTCTTCTCTGTCCAGATCTGTGGCCAGAGCTCTGTCATCTTTTTAGCCCTTGTTTCTCTCTGGACATAGGGACAATAATGATGCCGTGGCATAGTTTTGCAGTGTTGAATTAATACATAAGTGCCATTCCAGAGTGTCTGACACAGAGTGGGCAAAAATATAGATATTTTTTATAACCACACTGCTTTTTCTAGAAAGGTCACATCCCTTTTCAGTCTGGGGGCCTAGGTGAAGTCCTTTTGAGGAGCCTATAGGACATAACTTAGTCCACAGGCTGACAGTACCAACATCGCCCCTGGAACAACTGCTCTGGGCCCTCAGGCCTGGCCTTCCTTCTGCTCTCACTTGAGTCAGCCCCCTGGTGGCCAAGAGGCCAACATGCCAGCCTTTAACCCTGTTAGAGCCACAGTCCGCTCACATTTTGGGCACCAGGGTCGAGTGTGGTGGAAGATAATTTTTACACCCCGTTGGGAGTGGTTTCAGGATGATTCAAGCACATTACATTTTTGCACTTTATTTCTGTTAGTATTTCCTCATGATATAAAGTGATGTTAACTCTACGGCTCGCCATAATGCAGAATCAGTGAGATCCCCGAGCTTCTGTGTTCCACTGGATGGTCCCATCTCAGGGTAATGGGAGACAGTAACACTGGAAGTGTGTTCTTATGTCTAATTGACTCCATTTTGTTTGCTGTCACTGCAGAAAACCCTGCTTCACCAAGATGGGATGTTGGAAATGGAAGCAGCTTTTGTATCAAAGTTAGTACCTCCTAGACTCTACCATCAAGTATGCACAGAGAGGCGAAGTTGTCTCAAACACACTTTTAAGGCCACTGTCATCTGCAGTCCCGAGCATCTGATCATCTCCCAATACAGAGAAGTCGGTTACCTGGCTTATTCCCAAGTAGGTCACAGACCTTCCCAATTTGGGAGTGTTCTGTGGTCGGAAAGCAATGTGGAAACTCTTTTGAAAGCTAAGGTGGATAATTGTGCTCCAGCTGGGAGAAAGAAGACCTTGGCTTGGCCTCTTTCAAAATCTCTGCTAATGTTTGACACAGGTCAAAAATTCTCATGTACACCTGTCACTCCCGTAATTCCAGCTTGTCTTTGTGCACAGCCATTTTTATCTGCCAACTTGAACACAGTTGTCCTTCTCCCCTTAACTGACAGACTGGGTTCAGTCAGCAGGTTGAATATATCTCATGAATGAGCAAATTTTGCAGCCTGTTCTCGGTCACTGAAAGGTGCTATCGGTGATGACTGTTTTTCTAAAAGAAATCTCTGTAACTCAAAACTTTTGATCAATGACGTACCTTTAGTGGCCTGTTTGCGTAGAAGCGGGGGTGTGCGTACTGTGTTCCTCCCCTTCCATATATTAAATGCCTGTACTTTAATGTGGTTGATAATTTCAATCACATCCAGCAAAAGACTGTTAAGTTCAAGTAACATTTTTCAGCTAGCTAGAATTTCTCTGTAGAATAGCATGGCACATAACCACATTCCGAACAACCTCTTTGACCCAGGCAGTGAATCGAGAAAGCTGTCCAGTCATGGCAGCCACTCCATCCATATATTGACACAAAATGACCAACTCCGTTTTTGTGGTATGTAGTCATCCAAAGACTTGAACAGTTCTGGAGCTGTGATGTTGGTTGGCAACATATCCTCAAGGACATTCCCCTGGAAAATATAGTGCACAAAACAACCATTATTTGCTTGTTGCCAACACAGGTAGTCTTGTCAATCTAGATTGCATATCACTCAAAATCCTTTGCTCTTTCTTTTCTTTTTTTTTTAGGTTTTTTGAGACAGGGTCTTGCTTTGTAGTTCAGGCTGGCCCTCAGCCTCAAACTCACATCACAGCAATCCTCCTGCCTCTGCCTCCCCAGTGCTGGGATTACAGGCGTGAGCCACCACGCCTGGCACTGCGGTATGTGGTACTGGTTGCCTCTGGGGGTGAGTCTCCACACCCAGTATTGTATGTGGTAACTGAGGATCGAACCCGGGTCCTTGCACTTGCAAGACAGGTGCCGGAACCACCGAGCTAAATGCCTGGCCCCTTTGCTCTTTCAATAATTCATTTAATTATGGTGCCACTTTTTGATTTGTATCTTCTCCTAAAAGTTCATGACAGGACCAGGGATATAGCTCAGTGGTACTCCTCTTGCCTGGCAAGCACAAGGTCCTGAGATCAATCCATGGTACTGGGAAAGTAAGAAAGAAAGAAAGATCATGACACTGTTCTTAATAATGGGATCAACTCCCCAACAGTAAAGGGCTCCTTAGCTTTAGCAATACAGCTAGCCACTGAGAGTGATGCTCTCAAGGTGCCATGTTTGGTGAAGTCGTAGCCTTCAATGGTTCCTTTTCACAGAGCTGTAGACTCAGAGAATTGTAAGCCACCCTTGTTGCCTGGTTCAACTATGGTTTGGTGGAGAATTAAGCTTCTGGAGAAAGACATTTCCATATGAAGTCGTAGAGAGAAGTTTCTCCTTTGTACTGTATTGAATTCTTTCTAGAATCTTCCACTTCAGTATCTCCCCAGGCAGTAAATTGTGGAACATCACTCAGTCCTGAGTTAGCCAAATCAAGTCAGGACAATAAATTAAACACTGCATTCACCAGGGAGAAAAGCAAATCACTTTACTAACAGTGCTTTAGTGTTTGTCAGCACTTACCAACTTCAGATCATGTTCCAGCGGTACAGAAAGGGCCTCATACGTTTCCTTCAGGAAAGAATCAACCAAAGCTACTGGGGAAACCGCAGAGTTGTGGGACCCAGACTTTCTGGAAAAAGGAGTAGTAGAAATGCCTTTTCCTTTGTCCTATTTTATCAGGCTTGACTTGTGGTTGGCTGAAAAATAACATGGTCTGTTGAACTAAATTCTTGTCCAAACAACACAATTAACTTCCTCCTCCTCCTTTTCCTTTTCCTTCTCCTCCTTTTCCGGCTCCCTGAGGCTTCTAGAAAGTAAATTTCACATCTTTCATTCAATATTATTTCT
>PVIR01034896.1:0-16853 GCA_004026965.1 Petromus typicus | reverse complement strand
AACATAGTAAATCAAACCAACAAAGCCTTCTATCACTGCTATCTGGTAGATATGTAATATATGTTGCTAGATAAAACTGAAAATAAGTACACAAGAGTCAACAGATTTACCACAGAACAGAAGAGAGGACTGATTGATAAACTACTACAGCGGAACTTCTTAGAGGATTGCAGGTCAGCAGAGATGGGAAACATGTCTTCACAGTGTCCTTTCCACTTAGATGGGACATTGTAAATAACTGTGCATAAGTTATGTAAGGATAAGCTGTGACTGTGGAGATAAAAATAAACAATGTGAATATACATTTTGGCACTTGTATAAAAGGAGAAAAATTGAAATTTTAGATCAAGTGATTCAAATCTGAATAAATCATTTGATGCTACCAAAAACCTAAAAGTGGCTCTCAACAGGACAATTATGAGGAAAATGCAAGTTGAAAAATATGTGGTAGCAGCACTATTTCTATTGGTCAGTGATAGATAGAATTCTACTGCTATCCTATTTAAATGGAGCCTTACATAACAGTTCACTGACTTGTTTAGTTAAGAAGTTTTGACATTTTATTACAGCAATAAGAAAAACTGCTAGGTCATGGTTTAGCCTCATCTATAACTTACAAAAGAAAGAAAGAAATAGGAAGAGAAATAAAGAAAGTAAGAAAGAAAAATTTCCAAAGGAAAAGAAAGAAAATATAAATTATACTTACGAGGAGAAAGGAAGAATTTCATCAAATAAAATATTGACTTCAGCAAGAAAGTATAGGAATTATAAATGGTGTAGTAGAATGGAGGTTGAATTTTAAACTGGGTTTACCATAGATTTATTTTAATTGTCACATATTAGATTGTAAAACTTAAAAACATATCATTTTATGTATATGTAAAAAAATATATACACACACACACACACACACACACACACACACACACTTATATACATGTATATAAGTACGTGGTTTAAAATAGCATAATGAAATGTTATGAACCTAAAGTAAAAATCTTTACATGTGTTTTATGATTTTCACTTTAATTATATGCATATCTAATTATTGCAACACCTCATTTTGTAAACTTAATTTGTTCTATGAGATTGTATTTGTGTAGGAAACATGGCTGTGGACAAGAGTCATTAGATGCAGAGCTTGCAAACAAAACAAAAATGTCAAAAGCTTCTCTTTATGAGTCAAATTGTTTTCCAACAAGGTGTTTGCATGCCTAGGTAACACTCTCTGTACTATTCTTAAATTTTATCAGATCAGTCAAACTTGCTTCTTCTTAGTTTTTATTTTTGTAGAACTTGGGATTTTTGAAACAAAGTCCTTCACATAGAAGTGTATCCTAAACCTTTTCCTTTTCTTTCTTTTTAAAAAAATTATAATCTTTATTGGTACATTATGAATACACATCATCACTGCATTCAACATCAAGAGTTTGTACCAGAATATGACATGATTTGATTATTTTTCCTCTTTTCACCCACCCTGCAATCCTCCACCTCTTATATACATAATCTTTGTTTCTTTTTTATTTATTACTGTCACATTCTGTTTCCCCTCGTTATCTACCCCTACACCCTTTTTCCTTTTAATTATTTTCTGTTTTCTATATTCTGAAATGGGGTCTTCCAAGTTATCCACTTTGGACCAGAACTTCTGCAGTCCTCCTGAGAGCCTGCAGATGTGCTGAGATTACAGATGTGCAGTGTTATCCCAACACTACTCCTTACATAGTGAAATACAGAATATATTTTTGGTTTATCTTCAGTAAAATGAGAAACTTTTATGAAAATATAAGTTGATCATTATTTTGAAGCAGATATAGTTCTTCTATTATAATTTTCACATTATAAATAGAAAGAGATAGAAGGAACCATAGGATGGATATTAGCTCATCTGAATTTTTCTTCTGAGGAGGTGAAACTTATAAACTAATAACTTAGTGAAAAATCACATATTTTGAATGTGACTTTGAGTGAATAGATTATCGTTATTGTTTGTATTCTCCTTTTTCTGTCTTTCAATAAAAGATGTTGTACTTCATTTTATAGTCAATATATAAGACTTAAAGGTTATAAAAGCACAAAAACATAAAACTCTACCATTATTTTTGTTTTTATTTCTACCATTAGTATGTTAAACTTGCATAAATATACAAGGGTATATACATTAAATATTACGTTCTGTAGAAATGTGTTAACAACAAATGATTGTTTAAATTCCTAAGAAAACAAAGCATATGTGTTTATTTCCTCTTAAAAATAATGTAAGATACCAAAAACTGAAATAGTAGAACAAATTTTCATAAATAGTGCTTAGTGAAATTTGAAATTTTATTTCATTAATTTAATTCCAAGACCTTAACCAAAATAATAAATATGGCAATTTCCACTCAATATTAATTGAATTAAAGATTTTTCTAATTATTCATTATCTGGCAGAGTTTGGATATTTGTGGAAAATAAATATAACACTTTCTAAGTTCTGATCACTAAACATACACTAATATAAATTATAAATACAATAGATGCTTCTCATTTGATAACCAGGTTCAAGTAGATCGTTAAGTAAACTAGTCACAGAGTGAATGAGGAATGATACATAGTATGTATATTATAATATTGAGAATAAATAATTGGTCTAAGGATACTCTACTGATTTTGTTTCTATTGACATAACTTTTACATGCTGTACTGTAGTGTACACATACAATATACTACTTTACAGAACAATCAGCAAAAATTACAGTACTAGATAAACAATATATACTGTAGAGAAAAACACACTGATGATCTGTAAATACAATAGAATTGTACAAAAAAAAAGACAGGTTGTAAATCCAAGCAATCACTAAACATGTAAATAAATTGTGAAATGAGGACAATTTGTACATTATAATGGGGAGCACAATGGGTCTGTGTAGAGCAGATCTGGTGTATATATTAGTGACACATTTGGTGAACTCATAGAGGTAGAAAAATCAAATTAAAATTGGAGGAAGGAATCCTCACTCTAATTGGAATTGGAGAAAACTTATTTTAGAGAACTGCTAACACAAATAAAGCATTGGAGTATTGAGAGATTAAACAATAAGAATTAAAGAGAATGCTAATGAGTAGTGAATATTCAATATATTCCGTGTATTCAAACAGTAACCATTAACAACTGTCAAAATCCCAAGTAGATGGGCCAGGGATTTAGCTCAGTGATTCCAGTGCCTGCTTTGCAAGCTTAAGGTCCAACCTTCAATTCCTAGTACAAAAAAATGATAAGGAAAACACAGGAAGAATCCCAAAGTACTCAAATTCACACTTTTTATTTTTTTTTTCAAGAAATTGGAGTAGAAAATAGAAAGGATTTGGGACAAAACTTAGTGAGTTCATTTTGTATCAATAGTTTTTGACATGTCAATCTTAAGTGGTATTACTCCTGTTACAGGGGAAGAATTTCCCTCATCCTGTCCATAGGAGGTTCTCAAGTTTTACGTTTCTAAGGTATCTCATACCTACTATCCTATCTACTATCCTATGATTAAGAATTTTGCTCATCAAAGCATTTCTGCTCTTTTTTTTTTTTTTTTTTTTTTTTTTTTTTTTGAGACAGGGTCTTGCTTTGTGGTTCAGGCTGGCCCTGAGCTCAGCCTCAAATTCACATCACAGCAATCCTCCTGGCTCTGCCTCCCAAGTGCTGAGATTACAGGCGTGAGCCACCACATCCGGCACTGTGGTGTGTGGTACTGGTTGCTGCGGGGCGTGAGTCTCCAAGCCCAGCATGGTATGTGGTTACCGAGGATCGAACCCGGGTCCTTGTTCTTGGAAGACAGGCTCCAGAACCACTGAGCTAAATCCCTGGCCCCAAGCATTTCTGCTCTTTATGATGTCCCTAAATTTGTCATATAAAACAACATTCACCATTTAAACAAAGTGCATGAAAAAATCCTCTGATGTCATTTGCTACATAGAGAGACCCTGTCTCAAAAAAACAAAGAACAAATTTCATGAACAAATTGATTTTATACATATCACCATACATGAAGGACTATCAGACATATTTTTCTGTATAGCAAATATAAAATTAACCCACATATTAAATTAACCCTCATTATTAAATTAACCCCATATTATATTTATATACAAAAAATATATTTTGTTTCTTTCTGCTTAAAACATACAATGTCTTCCTGTTAAAATTTCTGTAAAACCTTACCTTGTTACCAGATTCTCTGAGGTCCTACTAAGCTGATCATCCCAACGTCTTGCTGTCTTCATTCTGTCCAGGATGTCTTCAGTCTCCCCATAGATCCTGTGTATCTTCAACTGCATTTGTAAACATTTCCATCCAGTTTTCAGGAATGCTTTCCAATGTTTTATATTCAGAAATTCTATCACTCTGACCATTTCATATGTTCGATTCCCTTATTGTGTCTCATTACATTTTTTCTTTGTCTTTCCTATTTGTGTTTTTTGAGAGAGGATTTCACAACAAGGCTCTTACTCTTGAGTTCAGCAGGATGCCGATATTGACCTCTAACTCTCTGATTCCTCCTGCCATGGCCTGCCAAATGCTGGGATGACAGGTGTTGTCAATGTACCTGGCATACGTTACTGCTTCTTCAGAAAATTTTTAAAGTTTATCAGCACTTTCTTTTTCATGTTCCCTGTTTCAGTGTATGTTTTTTCATTTAAACTGTAAACTACATTCTCTTTAAAAAAGGTGGTATTAATCATTTTTCTGAGGCAAAGCTCAGTTAAAGAGAATAAATACAGAATTTAGAAAGAGATCAACAAACCAATATTTCTTACTCTCAAGGACAACTCAAAATTCAATATAAATAATCATTTTATAATTTAAAGCATCTTTAATTAATAAACAAACCTTTTTCTTTATTACTGATATATTAAGTATATACACACACTTGGTACTATGTAAATAATAAAGGTTCGTGTGGAGCAATCATAACTTGAGTCTGTATTGCAGGACCAGAAGGAAGATCATAGTTTGGTTTGTACAGAGCACAGAAACTTTTGCTATAAGAAAATGGCTAGCAGAACATACATCAATCAAAAAAAAAAATCAGCTGCATTTGTTTAGTGAATAAAGCATCAATGTTGAGAAGAAAGGATTTCAGAATTAAATTCACTGAGGTCTCCATTGCCACTTTCCAAAAGACATCAAACTTGATATTTCTCATTGCGATTTCCCCAGCCCTATAGTATAATCTTCTGTTTGAATTCTGGAAAGAGAAAGACAGGTGCAATCAGTTAAAATGAACCAACTGTTTTGAGATAAACTTTCATGGGATTGTATGAAAAAAGGGTGGCGTTATTTGTGCATCAGTGTGAGGGATAGGGTACTAAGTCTGGGGAAGGTGGCAGTAGCTCCTTCGTTCAGGCCTGGGTGGGGGAGATGGCCGGTGTGTGAGCCACATCCAGGCTCTGTCTGTACAACAGGCCTCCTGACCTTCAGAGCAAGATGGGAACTTAAGGTCATCTTCCTAAGACCCCCATTAAACCATCTCTTTGAAGTACCAAATGTAGTGTGTTTGATAGAAAATATGGACCCTCTTTTAATACTCTTCAAGTATTTTTAGAATAAATGTGAGCCTAAAACCTTACACAGGTTGTTCAGAGAATGGAAAAAAAAAAAAAAAGATATAACTGGAAAAGTTTAAAAAAATAAACATTATATAAAGGCACACTTCGAAAAAGCAAAATTTTCTGAAAAGCTCTAGTAAAAGAGCACTGTAGGAAAAGTTCATTGATACAGAAAAATATTCATTGTATCCCTGTAGCTGCGGGATAGTTTTTTTAAAAAGTCACTGTCTTGCAACAGACTTTCCTGATCAGAACTGACCACTTTAATGGAGATCAGCATAGAACACCTTAAAACATCCTGGCTCTTTGGTTGCAAAAAGGGATTACAGAAAATGGTGTAAACTAAAAACAATTATGGTTTTAAAAATTTAAGTCAAATAATTTTGATAGCATCTCATTTACTATTTTGATTTCTATTGATTGTTTCCTAACCAATAAAATTCTTACATTCCCTCAGCTGTTTTTGCTTTATGAACTTTGAACATTCAGAGGATTTAAAGTGAAGCACTAATTCTAGCATAGTTACTAATGTTTATTTTATAATTACTGAGAGAGAAAGTAAATATTACAAATTAGTTGAAAATACATCTCTGATTTTTACATATACTATACACAGAGTAGAGTTATTTTCATGGTGTTTGTATTTGCTTAAAACTTTTATATAATTCCTGCAGTTATCCATAGTCTGATAGTTAAATTATATAGATTTTGAAGAACAACTCTAAAGTCGGCCTTTATGTATCCAGGCCATCCCGTGTGCTCATTGCAACTAACTTTATTAATTGTACTTTTTTTTTTTTTTTTTCCCAAAAGGAGAACTGGTAAGCAGTGTTTTGTTTTCTATCAATGAGGAGGTGTTAGCTTTTATTGCTTGAAGTAGTTCCATTTGTTTTCTGTGAAACATGGTTAGTATCACCTTGCTTTTTATTAAGTGTATATTTATAACCTTTCAGAGCAAATGCACTCTATCCACATGACTAGCGTTTATTGTTTTATGTTCTGCACGCAAAGCTGCTTTCCTTAATAATAAGAAACAGCTGTTGTAAGCCTAACAATGAATGCAATGGGTCATATTTGCCTAAATTAGATACAAAGGGATCCAAGCAGGACTAACTGCTTCAATTCTGTCTCACTCTTCCATGATTGATGCACCCTAAAAGGAGCTGTTAGATACTATGTTGAGATTTAACAGATGCTAAAAGGAGCCCGTCCCCCTGGACATTTGGGAGGCAGCTGCGTTTTAAACCAGGAGCGATTACCACAGGGAATAAGTGTTTCCATGACAGTAAGACAGACAGAAAGGACACTCAGAAAGCTAAGGTAAAACAATGGAAAATGTTAGTTCAGCCCACAAACATAAGCAGTCAGTAAGTATATATGTACGTATTGTTGTAACAGTTAGATAAAAATCTCAGTTTGTTTTGAATATAAGTTTGTAGAGATCACTTATCTCCTCTAAAGTGCAATTCTTTCCTTTATGATAGCTTAGTCATCGAACGATGGGTGTGATGGTTCCAAGGCACACGAGGTACTGTATGTTTAAGTGAGAAATGGGAATAAATTTAGAATACATGGGAAGAAGAGCGTGAAGAACATTCACCACCGTTATTATTTTAATGTCTGCTTCTGATAATTTAAAACTCATCTTTGATTCCGAATTTGATATTATAAACATAAATATTCAGGCTGAGCAAAATCTCACAGATAACGAAATCTTTTTGATGCGTGTGGAAGAGTAACTATTTTGCAAAAGGCAATAATATATAACATAATGTCAAAGAAAAATTTACATATAAGATTTCATTTTTTTTTTTTAGAACATAGATTTGCGTACATTGCCATTCACATAGATAAATATTAACCTCTACATATTTTAGTCTCCTAAAATTATTTTTAAATATACAGTGAAGGATGCAAAATTGTTTTAATATAAAAATAGAATCCTGCATATAATTTGACATTATGTCAGTATTAGATAAAAATAGTTTATTTTCATTGATGGACACTAAAAACACTTTTCCTTGAACTTTACTTATGTGAAATGAAAATTATTGATGCTCTAAACCCAGTTATTTACAAAGGATTCCAGAATAACAGCAAAGAATTCCTACAAGTGAGTACTTCAAAAATTAATAAGCAATTTAAAGACAGGAAATGGAGAAGAAGGTAGGTAAATGCATCCTAGGTATATGCAAATGGGCTCAATGTCAGTGATTATCAGGATGATAATTAAGAGCACAATGGGGCCTCTCCTCCTTTCACTTGAAAGGTTATTATCAGAAAATCAAGCAAACAAGAATCAAAATGTGTCATGTACAGGTACAAATTTTCAATGATGAATGTGATCATAATGTACATTTAAAATGTTTCAATGAACAATTATTTTAAAAAACAAAGCACAAGACATAAACAAATATGTTAACAAATGACTAGTACTTGGAGGATGTGGATAAATTAAAATCCTTCTTTACTCATAGTTGAAAAATAAAATAATATAGATGCAAACAGATTCTTCAAAACATTAGAAATGTAACTGTCATATACTCCAGCAATCATATTTTTGGATATTTACACCAAAGAATGGACATCAAAATCTAAAAGAGGTGTCTATACTCCTAAATTCATCATGCATTTTTCACAATAGCCAGTGTATAAAAATAGGACAAATGAAATGAACAGACTCTTTTCAGAGGAAGAAGTAAAAGCAGCTAAGAAGTATATGAAGAAATACTCCACATCACTGGCCATTCAAGAGATGAGATGAGAGAAAACACGGAAGTTTCTTCTCACTCCACAAAGAATTGCTGCTATCTCAGAATTAGCCAGCAACTAATTCTAGTGAGACTGAAGATAAAAAGGAATATTTCTTCACTGTTGAAGAGAATGTAGACTGATACAATCACTATGGAGGTCAGTTTGGAGATTCCTCAAAAAAATAGGATCATAGGTCCCATTTGACCCTGGACGTCCCCTTTTTGGGATATACGTGAAAGAATTATAAGACTCAGATCACAGTAACATATGTGCACCCATGTTTATAGAAGCTCAGTTTATGATAGCTGGATCTTGGAAACAACACAAATGCCCATCAACTCTAGACTGAATAAAGTTTTTTTTTTTGGTATATTACTCTGCCATAAAGAATGATAAGACTGAATCATTTATACTCAAATGGGTATACCTTACGGATATACTCATAAGTAAAATAAATAGGTCACAGATGTGCAAATATTATATCTTTTTCTGGTATGAGAAGTTAAAGATGTAAATGAGTTATACAGTGCATGGTAGATACTATGAAATATAAAATAATCAAAGGAAAATGGGATGTATTGAAGGGAAAAATGTGATAGTTAAAAAAAAGGAAACAAAGCTCATGTATATGGGTGTTTAGGTTCAGTAGAGGAATGGGAAGAATGAAATTAAGTCATATTATATACTGGTACAAATTCTCAATGTTGAGCATGATCATGACGTGTATATATTATGTACCAATAAATATTTACATTTTTTGAAAACAGAAAACCTCAAAAAAATATAGGACAAATGTCCATGAATAGATGAGTGGTCAAAGAAAATATTCACACAAGATATTTTTATTCAGGCTTGTAAAAGGACATTCTTGCAATTGCATAATGTCATCTAGTATGAACCCAGATGACATTAGACTAAATGAAATAACAGTGGGACAAACAATGCACGTTTTACTTATATGAGACACTAAACATATTTCAACTCAGAAACAATGAATATAATTTGGACTACTAGTGGTCAGGAAAGGTCACTGGTGAATTATTGTACAATTATTGTAAACTTTTAGTTAAGTAAGACAAATAAGCTTAAAAGTCTTTTGTGCCTATCAGTAGCCAAACAAGCTTGTATTATGCATTTAAATTTTGGGGAAGAGTTAAGATCAGAATAATTCTCATGTTAACTTAATTATGGTTATGGTTTCAAGGGTGTATACTTAAATTAAAACTTATTAAAATACACATTAACTCTGTATAGTATAGTGTGTATCAATTAAAGCTTGGTAAGGCTGCTAGAGAAAGAGTGATTAAGACCAAGAATTGTACCCCTGGCAATTTATAAATAGCCTTAGTTGTTTCTAATAAAATAACATAGGCTGTCATAGAAATCCCTTTTTTATTTAAATATATAAAAACACAACACATATACTGATGTATATGTGACTATAAAGTACTATTATTTGTAGAAGTAATTCTACTTAAATAATGAATGTGAACTAAACCAAACTAAACCAAAATACTTGATAAAAATTGGAGTAAAATTATCCTCATGGCTAATAGCATTTTTAGAGTTTGCGGTTATTATTCTTTCCCTATAAAATAATCTGGAAAGTACTTTCCCTCTTTCTATATACCTAATTTGTATATTATTGATGCTTCTTCATTTTATTAAATATTTGATGAGATTTAATATTGAAACCCTGAGTTCTGAGACTGGGAAAGCTTCCATAGTATTCTATTTGTAAAAATCTGTTGTTGTGGAAACTACATTACGTGATTTAATAAATACAGTCTATATTTTCATCTGCATACATTGGTACATCAGAAAGCTTCACTGTAAAAAAAAAGACTTGGTAACATCAAAGGATAGAGGAGAGGAGGGGATAGGGAGGTGAGAAGGAGGATTATGAAAAAGTAATTATAATATATTCTATACATGAACCAACTCTCCATGAGGAGTGTAATAATTTATACAGCAAGCATGAACTAATAAAAGTAAAAGTAAAATCAAACCCCTTCACTACTTATCAATTTTGTATCAATGCATATCTCCTTAATGAGAATTAATTTTCAAATAATACTGATAGCAGAAGTATGAATTTTCTAGCATCATATATTTTTCCTGAATATAGTTAAAAACAATCAAACAATAATTTCTTTGCTTAAAGAAATTATAAAGTTCTGTGATCCTCCTTTTTCACCTGAGTTATCCTATAATACAGGCGGATGGATATACGAGGTTAGCTGTATTAACACCCTTCAAATGTGAAAGAAGTGAGAGAAACAACATCTGGGTTCACGTCTATAAACCTGCCTGTCCCAGTGCCACCCACCCTGTCACTGCTGGTATTTCCACTGTCACTGCACGTCCCTGTGCCCTCAGTAAGCAACTTACCTAGCTTGAGTCCTTCGCCACTAGGTTACCCAAATCTTCATTCAGGAAAGGCATAGGTTATTGGGAGTCTTATCTTTCGCTTATCTCCACGTGCAAACGTTTACTAATAACAAATCACAAAAGTAAAGGTTTGAGTAAATTGAGTTGTACTTGTCTTTCACCAATGTTAGTCACGTGCCATGGTAGCACGCTAGTCAGCCATGCCCTCAACGGAACAACAATCGTCAGGCATGTGCTTCTTACACCATTGCGCAGCCCAATCCAGCTACTTGTAAGTTTACTCTATTGGTTGTTAAGCTCAGCTACAGGTCTATCAAAGTGATCTCTTTATATTTACTAAACAACAAAAACAAAATTATATGAAATAGAATTTTTGCTAGTTACATATGTGTTAGTTTATAAATATCTCTTAGATCAAATTTGTTGATATGAAATAAAGGCTATAATTTCTGATTTTTGACTTGTTCTGCTTAGCATAAAGAGATATATTCTAAAATCTTTGAGATTCTGGATTTTAAAGTTTCTCTTTTCTCTAGTGTTTAATATTTTGAAGCTTGCTTTTTAGAACTGTGCACAGTTAAGATGACTGTATTCTCAATTAATCAATGATTTTTGTCATTAAATGATGTATTTCTAGAAAGACTGTCTTTAATTCTAATTTAGGTGACATTAGTATGAGTAGTATATTTGGTGATCTTCATGTTTACTTGATGTATGCTTTTATATTGACTTATATGTAGGATTTGTAAAATTGTTATAAAATTGTGGACATTTATAGGGTACAGTGTGGTAAGTCAATAGGTATATGTAGAGAGTGTAATAACTGAAACAGAGTTATTAGGATTTCTTCCTTTTCTACAGATGTTTATCATTTGTTTGTATTGAGAATTTTTTAAATTCTTCATTTTTGCTTTTTTATAAAATAAAATAATTGTGAACTATAGTTTTTCTACTGCACTGCAGATTTTTCAGTTTCTCTGCATATTAATTACATTTGGTAAACAATAAACAAATTCTTTCTATCTAGACTAACAGATATCTTTCTAATTGTAGAATATAATCCATTTCAGTTATTCTTATTGTCATTATGGTTAACGTTATATCTACAGGTTTGTTATCCTATTTGTAGTTTATCTTACTTGTGTTTTTCCAGTTGTCTTTTGGTTTAAATAAATATCTTTAGACTTTCATTTTATTTACTGTTTCGCCTTTCAGCTAAATTACACTGTGTCACTGTTACTCAAGAGAATGAACTAGGTATCATTTAATTTGCAAAATTCAACTTTGAGCAGTATTTTACTGTCTTACATAAAAGGCAAGAAGACTAAACTGTAAAATTAATTAGCCATTTATATCTTGAGTTATGGGAATAATTGTTTTCTCTCTATTTCTCTCCCAAGTAACATAGAAAGTGATTCTATTTAGCAGATTTAACTCTATTTCATAGTCTTCAGAGAGATAAAGTTAAATGAGGTCATTAGGTTTGTCTCTGATGCCTGGTGGACTTACAACAAATTGCACTTAGGGTACAAACACAGAGGAAAAACATGAAAACAGTGGGGTAAGATGCTAGATGCTATGAACAAGCCAAGAAGAGATTTCTAAAACATAGACCCTGACATCCGGGTCTGTACTCCTCTTCCAGTACTATAAGAAAATAACTTCTTGGTGTTTCAAAGACCATCTGCTCTGTCAAAGTTTGTGAGGACCACTCCAGCAAACTAATCCTGCATACTAACTTTGTCATTCATTTGACTTCTACCTGTACCATTAAATCCATGAGGTGTGGTGAGTTTACTTTACTAGCTTTAAATAACTGATGTCTTGAATATTTTAGAAGAAAATATATCATCAATATGTTAACTTTACAGTGATATTCACCTTTTTCAGTTTCCATCTAGAGTAATTGCCCTTCAGTCAGAATTTTCTTTGACAGTTTACAGTGTCCACATTTCTTGGAAACTAATTTCTCAATTTAGCTGTTGATGTATCATTTTGCTCAATATAAAACTCTATGCCAACAAGTTGCTGTTGTGTGTTAATTTTCCTTACAAGAGGATGCTTCATTGCTTCTTTTAACCTTCATTCATTGTTTCTTCTAACATTCATTTACCTGATACAATAGCTATGTTTTATATGATTGTCCATGAATTCATTGTACTGCTCTCTGGAAGTTTTGAATGTTTTCATGTTGCTTTTTTTTTGTTTTCCACCAATTTGACTTTGATTCTGTTGGATATGGTTTATTTCACAATTGTCATGCTTAGAGGTCTCTGATATTTTTGGATGTGTGACTTTAATTTGAGAAGGATGAAACATCATGTTTCAGCTCTTTTTTTCTTCTTTGAATTCTCTTTGTTGGTCAGAAAGAAATGAACTTACACTTGTTATGTAAAACCATGTCCTGTATATCAAATATACAGTTTATTTCCTTTGATCTATTTCTATTTGTTGTTTAAAGATAACTAGGATAAATAAAATGTATTAAATTTTCTTTCTCATATCTAATGTTTTGGGAATATATTGTTATCAGCTATTATAGTTTTCTGTGCTATAACATTCAATATATTTGTTCATATGTAGTTTTCTGAGTTTTCCCAGCTTTTCTCTTATTATATCCACCTTCTCCTTTAAGTTTCATATAAAATAGTAATAGATGACAAAATGTTATTAGGTATTTAAACATTAGGTTTTATACATTTATTTATTTTTTCTCAGTTGATTACCATGTGTTTGTACACATGTACAAATTTTACACTATTGCTATTGTATATGGTGAATTATAGTCTTATCAAATTATATCATTTTTCCTTAAAAATGATTACAATTTTAATCCCGATATACTTTTTAATTTCCCCATGCTAGAAAGACTTTCTACATTTACTTTATCCATTTAGAAAATTGTCTGTATTCATAGACATAATTTGGTATAGATAACAATAAATACTCCCGCATTTTAAGTAAGAAACAAGTTAATGCGAGTAATTACTGGCTTGCAGACTGCTGGGAGGGCTAAAAGGGAGAAGGTCAATGAAAGTACCATTAGCTCTAGTTTTGATGATAGTTATTAGGCAATCAAAATGGTACCTCAGCTACTCAACTAGACTCCCCAGGCATTAAGAATAAAGTCTCACTATTTAGAAAGACTGTTGAAAAGCTTTTTAGACTCATGCATTTATTGCTTTCGGAGGAAGATTAATGTCTTCCACATATCAAATGGGTGACTAATTGCTGGAAACCAGCATGAAAACACTGCTGGAGAAAAATTGAGGAAAAAGTAGCTGTTGTGGTCTGGCCTCTGTCTCACAGGAATTCCCTCATAATCCTCAGAGTGTTCTACTGAGGCTCTTCTACCACCATCGCCACCTCACCCACAGTGCTGTCTGTAGTTTGTTTCCATTGTATTTGTCTGGAACTTTGCTTCTGGTCTTACTACCCCTCTTTGGAAAATGTTACAGCCTCAGTTCCTGAGACACCATCCCTCTCCTAGAGTGTTCTCTTTTTAATCAACATAATTTTTTTTCTTTGAATAAGCTCTGTTTACATATGCACAAAGATTCTGTTTATGTGTTAGAACAGGATGATGTTAAAAACTCAGACACGAGTTATATGCAGTAAGAAGATTTCAGTGGAAAACAACCTGAAGTATCTTAGTTCTTCTAAGGAGGTCGGTGTGGATAGGATTGGTCTCCCTCCCTTCACTGCTGATTGACCACAGCTCCGTGCACCAAACACTGTAAGATACATGAATAAAGAAATTAAAGAACAAAGGACAAATTGAGCATAACAACTGTGACAAACTCTTTTTGGAATAAGGTCTTCTAACTTTAGTAATTTAATGCTATTAACTGAAATTGACATCAGAACAACTACTGTCTTAATCGGTTTCTCTTCCCGGAAATTAAAGAGAATAAACAGCGGATACTAGAGCAGTCAAGGCTTTCTCAAGGCAAGCTGTTTCACAGAACTCAGTAACTCAGTTTCTGTTCCAAGTTTACTAACAAGGCACCAAATATACTGACCATAAAATACATTTTAAACTCAGTTTTACCTCCCTGCTTTGATGATATATTCCAATCATGAGAAATGAATAAGTAATTTAAAAATACTTACATAGTAATACAGTATCATGGATTTTATATAAAAAAACTGAGCTTGAATTTTTTCCACAATAATAAAAACTAATATTTTGTATTCTATAGATATAAAAACAGTAAAAAATAATAGTATATAGAGTAAAATTCCTAATCCAATCCATGTTGATCTACCAATATCTGATTATCTTAATGGAAGTAATTTGGTCAATATATCTAGCTTTGCAATATAATTTTGCTAATATTTCCAGTTGAGCAGTAGTTAGAATGTTTCTGTTTCCAAGTCAAAATTTTCAGAAAGTATAGTTTATTGCACTTTCTAAAGTTTTCAAAGTTAAACTTAATACAAAAATTCTACTGAACATTTATAGCAAAACATTTTAGTTAACCTTTGTTTTACATAGTCAGCAAACTTTATTTATTTATTTTAGGGTTTTTTGAGATATGCTCTCGCTTTGTAGTTCAGGCTGGCCCTGAGATCGGCCTCAAATTCACATCACAGCAATCCTCCTACCTCTGCCTCCCAAGTGCTGGAATTACAGGCATGAGTCATCACGCTTGGCACTGTGGTATGTGGTACTGATTGCTGCTGGGTGTGAGTCTCCACTCCCAGTATTGTATGTGGTTACCAAAGATAGAACCTGGGTCCTTATGCTTGCAAGACAGGCGCCGGAACCACTGAGCTAAATCCCTGGCCCCCATAGTCAGCAAATTTTTGACCAGCCAATTTATTTGAGGAATGAATAATCAAAAGTGTTTTAATTAATAGCCAAATATTTCATTACCTCTGGTTTTCTACATGTTAGTGATTATACTTTAATGGCACTATGGTCATACAAAATGTTTTGTATAATTTCAATTTTTTTCTCAAATTTTTAAAATTTTGTTGCTTATTTTAATGACAAAATGTGTATACAATTCAGGTACATGTGAAAAGAACATGTTTTCTTATTTTGTTACATAGGGTGTTCTATGAAGTCAGTTATGTCAAATGCTAACAGAATTCATTGTGTATTCTGTGTATTTAGTAACTGTACTATCTACTTCTTCAATTACAGAGAAAAGAGGTTGAGTTGCTCCATTTATCTGTCAATTTTGCTATTTTCCATTTCATCTCCATTATATTTTGCTTCATGTATTGTGAAATACACTATGAAAGTTATGCCTTATTGGTCAGTGTAACTATTATTTACTGTGTAAAGAATAATTCATTTCTAAGGATTTTCATGTTCTGAATCTCTCTTTGCCACTGATATGACCTCCTGGATGTTCTGTTTGCTAGAATTTACGTGATATATTTTTCCCATATTTTGTTTTTGTCTTCTGTGTACCTGTATTTCTGTAATTAAAGTATGGCTTTTGATAGCGTATAGGATGATACTGTTTTTTTAAAAATCAAATCTGACTATATTTATCTTTAAATTGTTATGTGCAAACATTTTACAGTTAATGTCGTGACTAATATGGCTGAGTTGAAATCTACAGCATCAGTATTGTTTCTTTCTATTTAATTTATTTTCCTTTTCCTTTTATTCTGTGTTCTTTTAGTTGTATTTTATACCACTGTATTTCCACTATTGGCTTATTGGCTACATTTATTTCCCTGTTTGTTCTAGTATTTCCCCTAAATAAGCAATAAACATTTTTATCATTTACCTTCAAGTAGTTAGATCATTTCATGTAAGGTTTCAAAATTTCATGAGAAGATATTTTCAATTCCTTGATATTTTCATGTTACTTTCATAATCAAAGTTTCAAAAAAACTATTTTAACATAAAAATTGATACAGCTGACATTTTGACTTTGACAGACATTTAGGGGATACATAGATAGTTGAAACTAATTATATTGCCTTGCAACAAATTTTGGGTACATTTCACAAAGCTATCCCACTCTTAAACACTTTCGTAAACTCTGAGAACAACCTGTTGTAGTTTCACACTACTTATTTATGCCACGCATAGAATCAAGCATATCTCAAAAAAAATCCCTAGTTCTTTGCAAATATTTGTATATGAAACAAAG
>PVIR01034895.1:0-16913 GCA_004026965.1 Petromus typicus | reverse complement strand
GCTTGTAGGTGTTTAAAACATTCCATTGCTTTTGCTATCTTGGATTCTATCAACTTGATGATTTCCTCTTTAGCTTTATTAATCATCATGTTGACAGTGTCCAATATCTCTGCTTTAACCTCAGAGATCAGTTCTGATTTCCATTTTACTAGGTCTGCTTTGGTTAGCATTTCTGAAGACCCTGGAGACTGGCCTTCAAACTTCTCTATTTCCCTTCCCCCTTTGTTACCTTGAGGTGAGGATCTTTATATCTGAGACTTTGAGTGTTTCTTCATCTCTGAGTTTTTGTCGCTGCTGTTTTTTTTGGCTTCATACCTGCCCTGTTTTCTGGTGATGTTTGTCTCAAGTCTCTTTCCTCCTAATAGCTAGGAACCTTAAAATATCAGTGTTTTCTGGGTTGTTCTTTACAGTTTGTATTGGGACCTAAAGAAAAAACCCCTAGTTCTGGCACACAGTATGAAGTACTCAAACAATATGGTCAGAACACCTCCCATCTTCTTTAGAGGCAGGAAGGCTCTGGCTCCTGCACTGCTACAATGGCACTGCCTGAAGTTCCAATGGGCCCACCTGCTTACCAATACAGAGTCCCTGGGCTCATTTGTGCAGACAGCCTGGAGGCCAGTAGGCTGTATGCCCTGTGCAGCTGCAATGGTACTGGAAGATGTCCCAACAGGCCCACCTACTTACCAATATAGAGTCCCTGGCTGTCCTTCTGCACTTGATGAGAAAGTCAGACTCTGGCCTTCCTTGGCTTCGATGGTGTGGGCTACTGCTTCCCTAGCTCTTCCTTCTGTTATATTCATTCCCTTGGCGCTCTTCAGGGTGGGCCTGGAGGCCAGCAGGCTCCAACTCTGGAGCTACTTCTATGGCACTAAACTCTGCCTCCATGGCGCTGCCCGCTGTTACACTAAGTTCCTGGGCACCCTTCTGGCGTGAGCCTAGAAGCCAGCAAGCTCCAACACCCCACGCGGATGCAGTGGTGCCAAAAGCCCTCTCCGAAGCCTCCTCCGTGGCACAGCCCGGTGCTATACTCAGTCCCTGGGCGCTCTTCCGGTGTCACTGCCCACAATTTTAAGACATTTATTTTGCCTGTTGTTTTCAGTCAGTGGTTGGCTGGCTACATGAAGAAAAGACATGGAGAAAGGGTCTGGTTGGAAGAAATTTGCTGATGTCATGGTGGCCAGGAAGTAGGGTGAGAAAGGAAGAAGGGGATTGGGTGGGCACAGGAAGGAGATACACTCATCTAGGTCACATCCAGCCTTGTGACTGACTTCCAACCAGGCCTTACCTCTTAACCACAAGTCATCTACAGCACACCTATAATCCAATTACCTTCCAAAAGCCCTACCTTTGAACACATGAAGGTTTAGGAGGATATTCTAGATTTAAACACAGCACTATTTCCTTTTTGCTCATTTCTGTGCTTTTGCATCCAAAGCTATCATTGGTTTATATGAGACACATGATAAATATTTTGAAATAGTCAAAGGAAATAGAAGAAGAAAGGATAATTATGCATAAGGTAGAACTTACCTAGAGACACAATTTTAAAATAGCATTCTAGGACTATTTCTTGAGAATATGCCAAAATACATTATTGTTGTTCTTATTTTTCAAATTATTGTGATATTTAATAGTGACAATGTTGACCCAGAATGAAGTTTTTTGCTATACTTATATCTCTTTAATATTTTAGAATGCTTTACATTTTAAAAAACAGAAAGCATATTTCTTTCTGTTTATTTGGGTTGCTGAATCATGGTTGTTTAAAAAAGTGAATTTTTAGAAACCATTTCTGTTGTTTTCATTTAGAGCTACTCCATGGGCACCCTGGTTCCATTTTCATAAATAGTCTTGCTCAGGGTCCCCTAAAATCTTTGAAAAGTATAACTTTCACTTGGATTTTTATTGAATTACACATGTGGCATTCTATACTGTATGCTTTTAAATTATATGAAAAATATAAAAAGCAAACAAATGTGATCACTTAAAATTATATTCCTTTTCTGTTTACAATGGACAAAGAAATACAGAGATACAATGTTCTTGTCATATCTTTTCTCACTAATCACAATCCAAATTCAGACAAGCAATCATTGTCTCTTACCATTAGTAATACAATGCCTAAACTAGTTAAGAGAGCTATAATAACACTTTCTATGGGGCAAAATTTTGAAAAGTTATACTGAATGGAATTACATGGAAGTATTCACCCCAGAAATTTCTATTATATGCTCCAGAAAATAAAGTATAACTCTTCTACCTGGAAAAATGTGTTTATATGCTTACTGTATCTACACATGATCATAATATAGTTCTAAATTATTAATATATATTACATAAACTTTTTAACTCATTCAATTGGTTGTAATTTTGTGTTTAATAAAAGGGTTATAATGCAACAGTTGCTCAGAAAGACATGTTAAGATCTCTGCTTTGTGGTAGTTGTGACGCTGGCTGATCTCTTATCAATGATTAGTTTCCAGTGGTTATTTTAAGTATGATTATGTTAAGGAGTAGTTTTTTTCATTAGTAAAATGTTATGGCAGTTTAAAAATGCAACTGAATTTGTCTGCCTGATTTTAATTAGAACAATGAAGTAAGTTGGATTTCTAAGTTGAATTGAATAGTATTTATTAAAGTAAGACAGATCCTTTTCCTTACTTTTGTCATATTTTAAATGTTTATCCTTTTATGTGGTCATTAAAATATTTATAGGTTTTACTGAATTGAATCCACAAAACAAAACTAGAGCAACATTTCCAACCAGGTCTTACCTCTTAATCACAAGTCATCTACAGCACACCCATAATCCAATTACCTTCCAAAAGCCCCACCTTTGAACACATGAAGGTTTAAGAGGATATTCTAGATTTAAATACAGCACTATTTCCTTTTTGCTCATTTCTATGCTTTTGCATCTAAAGCTATCATTGGTATCAAATGAGAGCTATCATTGCTTTCGTTTCACTTCAACCTAATGATTTTGGATCAGCCTGGCTTTTATCTAAGTTACTTATTATAAAAAGAATATTCAGGGCACATTTAACAGAGAAAATGTGTTCACAAAGTTTGTGACTCAGGTCCAAGAGTAACTTTGTGAAATTCTAGCATAATGTTTTTGTGAAGTAGCCCACTGATTTTAGGAAGGATTGAATGGCTGAGTTACTTTGTGTAGAGAAAAAAGAAAGGTGATTCTATTTATGAGTCATGTGTTTCCCTCAGAGTGGAAGATGGTTTGATCTTCTCTGTTCAGTTAAAATTAAAAACTATATTCTAGGGCCGGGAAGTTAGCTCAGTGATTCCAGAGCCTGTCTTGCAAGTGCAAGGTCCCGGGGATTCGATCCCCGGTAACCATATACCATACTGGGCATAGAGACTCATGCCCAGCAGCAATCAGTATCACATACCACAGTGCCGGGCATGGCAACTCATGCCTGTAATCTCAGCACTCTGGGAGGCAGAGGCAGGAAGATTGCTGTGATGTGAGTTTGAGGCTGAGCTCAGGGCCAGCCTGGACCACAGAGCAAGACCCTGTCTCAAAAAAAGTAAAAAAAACAAAAAACAAAAAACCCCCCCTATATTCTAGACTCTCTAATGCATATGTAGATTTTTAAAATAATTTTTCAATGCAATGTCATTAATTGCATGCTTTACTTTATTTAACTACATGTGAAGTGTAATATTTATTTCTTAATGAAGAATTTGTCCTACTTAAACACATTCAAGTTGTGGGCCTGGTCTAATTTGCTGTATTATCTATTCCACTATGTACTGATGGAAAGGAGAATAGATTCTTATTGAATTCAAATACATACCAGTAATGACCATGAAGAATAAAAATGCTTAATAATGATTTCTGTACTTACCTGTGGTTTTGAGAAGTGCTTCATAAGTACATGATATTTTTCTCTTTTCCAGAACTTTGTTTTATGCCCCTCTGATGATCTGTTCTCTTTCAGTTTTTGTTGAATCCTTTTCTAAAATATGTCTCTCAACTCTGAAGTGTTCCATTTTGATCAATCTGAATATAGGCTTTAAATTGAGCCTTTAAAATAATATGGAAGAAAGTGATTTTGTTTTCAAATATTCATTTAAACATGTGTAATTAACATACCAATCATTTGCTTTAGTCTTATGTAATTAAATTTCATTTTGCTATTATGAATTTATGAAGCCTGCATTCATCAAACCATCTGTACTGGCTCTAAAAGATTTCTGAATGTATGATTCATTCCCTCGACACAGGCAGAGATCCATATTCATAGTGATTATATCCATGTACACTGATAAATCCATCTCTGCTAGCTTATTTCTTACAGTATGAGACTTGGGATAACCTGGAAGTGTTCTTAACACAGCTTGTTGTAGCAGGGGACTGTTTAAGCAAGAAATGGTATAAATGAGAAGACTACTTCATGAGAATTGATCAGCTCTGGCTAACTTGTTATAATAACCAACCATCCCTCAAGAAAGGAAGATGAATTTCCTCCCTTTCAGGGTAAAGAGCACAGTCACTGATAAGTTGCTGCCTACATGTGGAAAGTAGAGTATTCTTCCATGAAAGTATCTTCACGAACTTGTCTGCTTTACCTTCATGGATTCTGACCCATTTCAAGAGAAACAGAGAGCAGAACATGTCAAATGAGACAAATAAGAGTTTGCAGTTTAGCTATAATTTTTTCATAAATGTTAAAAGATTGAAAAATCACCCTAAGCCTAGCCTTAACTTTAGAAAATAGAAGCTATACTTACCTCAAAGAATTATTGTAACAAATTTATGAGAATTTCTATGGAGTAATAAGTTTTCTGTTCAGAATAAAAAAATGGCTAATATGTCCTAGTAAAACAGATTACAAGAAAACCACACAACCTATCATCATACCCAAAATTGCATATTGTCTAGGTTTCTACAGAATTATTTGAATGACAAAAATAATTAAAAATTTTCCATTCATCTTAGGAGTTTATGTGATTTTTGTCAGCTAATACCATCTGGGGCCCAGTTTTCATTATTAAAGTTAGTGCTCATGAAGAATCTTTCATATCTACAGTACAATAAAAATAATAAGTTATGGTCTAGTTCTATAACTGTGCACCTCATGTCTATTTCATTCGTCATAGAAGTTCTACAGATCACTGTCAAGCATAAATATTATAAGTCATATATACTTAGTGCTCACATTCTACCAAGAATTTTTTTGTAGTTCTGCTGAAAAACTGGTCTGGAAACAAAGTCTATTTTAAACGTAGGCTTTCTGTGTTTGTAAAAAAAAAAAAAAAATTCTTAGTATTACTATAGATTTAAGTGGTATAATTCACTGAATCTGAGTATTCTCATAATTTTGCCGGGTGTGAATAAAACTTTAATCATATGACATCCTTAATCCTGAGTCTATATTCACTGGAAAACTTCTCCCTATAATACAGTCTCCCACCTAGGACTACCTTCAGGAAGAAATTAACAGTATTCTAGTTTACAGGGTCTTTGACACTGAAGACACAGTTAACATTAGTCTGTCCTATAAGACACACGTAAACATTAAAGGGTTGATGGTGAAGGACAGTTTATCAGTTGTCAGAATGATGACAGATTGTGACAGTTTATCAGTTGTCAGATGACTTCTGATATTTTTAACACTTGCACATTTTTACTACTGTTATATAGTACTGAATTTATATAGTGTTGCTATTTCTTAAGTAAATGGAGAATTCTAAAAAGTGGCTATTTAAGATAAATCAGTGGCTGTTTAATACTTCTACTGTACATAAATCGATACAATTATTTGTAGCAGCTAAACTACTGCTAAAAGAAAAGTATTTGTCTGCTTTTGATCTCATACTATGAAATTTTAGGTTCAATCATTTTCAACATCCTTAGCACATTTTAATATAATCTGATTCAAGGAGGTAAGAACTGCTAACTTAGTTTTAAATTTTGCTTTGTGAACCTGAATGCCAGTGTTAAATTTCCCAAGTAGTGAAAAAAAATTGTCTTTTACCTGGGAAAGTATATGTGCTTGAAAGCCAGTAATCCAATTGAGTTTAAGCATTCTAAGTGCCTTCCAGGCATGGATCCCTGGCTATGTAATAGAATGCAGAGTTGCCCTTCATATCACTGCTGATAAAGAATAAGCATGCAATGCTGTGTTTTTCTTTGAAAATAATGACTCCTTCAGTTGAAAGCTGGGTGAATAGGAGTTTGCTAATAAAAGAATACCTCTGAAAATCAGATGCTGCATAAAGGACACCTTAGAGTCTTGCTTCCTTCATTTTACCCTGTAGGGGAGTCACAAACTCCAGCTAGTTTTACACAGACTTGCTGATTTTCAACTTCTCTCTCACTTGGGTAATTCTTATGACCAAATTTCTCCAGGGTTTGTGTCACTGAGGAAGAGAATAGTCTTAGTTACTGAGCAAGGAAGGTAATTTTATTCCGCTCAGACTTCCTTTAAGCCATGAAGTCTTCAGTGAACCATCATTACATGCAATCATTGGTTTTCTCCCTAATTGGCCAACTGCCTCCAAGTTGTCTTAAGTAAGCCAGCAATGCTTAACATTCAGAAAATCCAGACAGATTATTATGTAATTCCACAACTGAGATGTTATGAAAACGGTATGAAAAGCACATCGTTGACATTGAAATGTCCTGTCAGATTCTAGTGGAGACTCTCAGAATTGTGAATAGCAGTACCAGAAGAATAAAATGTTCATGTGCTGGCTCATTGAACCTAAAATGGCTCATGCTCTGTGTTATTTATTAATAGGATCTCACCAATATTGTGTTCAAGGTATTTTATAACCAAACTGAAAGATCTCGAATCTATGAATGATTTTTTAAAGTAATTTAGAATGGTCAGCCATCTCTAAACCCTATACATTTTGCACCTCACAATATTCCTTGAAGCCATAAAATTGGCTTTTCACTCACTTCCACTCTATAATAGGGTCTTTTTGTTGTTGTTGTTGTTGTTGTTGTTTTTGTTGTTGTTGCCAGCAATCAAACTCATGACCTTGCATTTTCGAGGAAGGCACCGGAACCACAGAGCTAAATTCTTGGTCCCCTTCCACTCAATAACGATTGAAGATAAGTAGCATTGTATTTCTGAAAACTGGATTCATACGGTACCCAAATGGGAGATTCTTCTGTAACCTTGGCTCACGCAATCAGTGCAGACTCAAATATATCATAAAACACAAAATCCTCAATAAAGTGTTATCAGCTTGACATGAAATAAAGATGCTTGATGTCTTCACATATAATATTTCTGACAGTGTAATGGTGTAGAAGACACGGACTTGGCTAAGCAAGCGGAACTGTAAGAAGAGCCAGCAGGTAGTGCATTCTCTTTAAGTGATTCAATCCACCAAGAATCTAATTGCTGCTGGAAAGCCTTCTGCAGATTAACTTATGTTGCCCATCAGTTGACTTTTCTCTAAGATCATCCTTCACAGGCCTGACCTACATAGACAACCCTTTAGAAACGACTGGACTGCTCTTGGCAAATAACATCGGCATCCACAATTACTCTCTCTTTGCTGCACTTTCCCTTGTGAACAGAGAAGAGCTTCATTTTTCTAGGGTGTTCGATTTGGTATTTCACACCTGTTTAGTTTGTTCTCCAAAGACTCATGCTGATAAAATATTTTATATGATTATTGGCTCCTCGTACACATTCTCACCTGTAGAGTTTATCACATGGAGGTTGTCTTTTCATTACTGGTGTTTATAGTATTTTCAGACTATGTCATAGGTATTTTCTAGATCAAAGACAGGAAGCAGTATATGTATTTCAAATTTTAAATACTTAACTTCTCTCATCAAAGCATTTCACATCTTACTCCTTATTCATCAACGCAATAACTTGACAGATGCTTATTATTTTCTCTATTCAGCACTGTGCTATGTTCATCCAAAAGTTGTGAAGATTAAATCTGCCCTCCCTCCGAGAGCTCACAGTGTGTGACACCAAGTTGTGCTCTCTGCAAAACAGGGCACTGCTGACCATTTCCGCTTCAGCTCCATCTCTGTTCTTCTGTCTCAGTGTGATGTTTTGCCCCACACTATCCCCAATTTTGACTATTCTTTTTTTAATTGAAATATTTCTTGGTACATTACATATACACATGATGACTGCATTCAATAATGAGAATTTGTACCAGTATATGACACAACTTATTTCTCATTTTTGCCATAGCCCTGCCCACCCTACCACCCCCACCCCCTATATACATAAATTTTATTTTCTTTCTTTTTTGTTATAATCTCATTATTTTCCCCCTTCACCCCATTTCACTTTGAGTATTTTCTATTTCACAATATATAACATACATTCTAGAACTCATTACATCTTCATTTTCTCATACCAGAGAAAAGATATGATATTTACACATCTGTGATCTATTTTTTCACTTATGAGGATGTCCTCAAGGTATGTCCATTTAAGTAGAAATGATTCAAATTTATCATTTTTTATGTCAGAGTAATACTCCATTCTGTAGAAGAACCACAGCTTTTTATCCAGTCTCCAGTTGATGGACATTTTGGTTGTTTCCAAGATTTAGCAATCACAAACTGAGCTGCTATAAACATGGTGCACATATGTCACTGTGATATGAATCTTTTAATTTTTGTATATGTACCTAGCAGAGCAATGGCCAGGTCAAATTGGACCTCCAAATCCTAGTTTTTTGAGGAATTTCCAAACTGATCTCTACAGGGTTTGTACAAGTCTACATTCCCACCAACAGTGAAGAAGGGTTCCTTCTTCTCTGCAGCCTCACCAACATTTGTTGCTGGCTAATTCTGAAATGGCAGCTATTCTTTGTGGAGTGAGATGAAATCTTAATGTTGTTTTCATTTGCATCTCTTGAATGACTAGTGATATTGTACATTTATCATATGCTCTTAGTTCCTTTACCTCCTGTTCCTCAGACAAAGGGCTACTATCTAGAATGTATAAAGAGCTTTAAAAAATCAGTCCACCCAAGTTTAACGACCCAATTCAAAAATGGGCACCTGAAATGAACAGACACTTGACTATTGTTCTTATTAGACTGCGCCCTTCTCTCCACCCTGAATTATTTCCCCTTCTCTTTATACAACTAGGTCCTGTGAAGCTTGTTTATCACAATATTCTACCAAAGAAGTATAATATAAATTTATTAAATTAGCATTTTGTTGAGATAATACTTTTTAAATTTTCACTTTGTTCCAATCAATTATCTTACTCAACCTAGAACTTAAGAGAAAAGCCTGGAAAACTCAGACAAATTGCAGAATCACTACATCACCATCACTAAACATTTCTGTTAAAACAAGTCTTTATATATTAAAAATTAATAGGTTTGACCTTCTATTCTGTGTTAACACACATG
This sequence comes from Petromus typicus, assembly GCA_004026965.1. Classification (NCBI taxonomy): domain Eukaryota; kingdom Metazoa; phylum Chordata; class Mammalia; order Rodentia; family Petromuridae; genus Petromus; species Petromus typicus. Next base: position 7,535 of record PVIR01034895.1, on the reverse strand, counting down.
TCCCTTTTCCTTTAGCTGTGCCATTATCCACTTTACAGTAATTAAATCCTACATTAACACTTTGCAAATCACTAAGTTTTTAACATTGCAATTTCTTAAATAGCCATGATTTCTTATCTTTGGAGCAGAATCTGGGCTTAGTTTCAGCTCCTTCCAATGGATCAGCCGCCTCCATCTGGAGTGGTGAAATCTATCAACTCTCCAGTTTTCTCCAGTTGTACCTCAGCCATTTTCTATTAGCTCCCACCCTGAGGGAGTAAATCAAAGGCACTTTTTCTCTCACAGTGAAGAGGAGGATTAAAAGGGACAGTTAATATCCCTCTAGATAGAGCTCTTCCTCTATGCCGGGTCCCTAGACCAAGTCTGTCTCCTATAAATCCTATCATTCACACTTGGACAGAAGTTCATCCCAACAAGCCTCCAGCACACACCACTGGTGAGTTTTAAAGAAGAGTTTTAAGCCCCTGTCTGACTTAAAACTCAAAGAACAACATACATCCTTAAATAAAATGAAAATAAACAACGCTAATTATATTTAATCATGTAATTATATCGTTTAGCAGAATAATTACAAATTTGCTTCACAGAAGGAAAAGACAACAGTCCTTTTATTCCTTAGATGTGCAAACATCTGATACATCTTAAAAGTTTAAAATGTATCCAGTTTATAGAAAACAAGACAATTCTCTCTCCTACTCTTTCTCTGTTACTTTCTTCCTGCACTTGTCTGTATATTCTCATGAACACCTGTGCGCATCAACCTTACTATCATTCTACCTATTTTCCATATGTTTTGAAATTTTGTTTCAATGCCACCCCAGCATTCAATACGCTTATATTCTTAAGGAGAAGTAGGTCGGTCCTCAGGTCCAGTAACTTTTTAATGAGTGGCATAGGATATGCAACATGACTGATTTTGAAGTGAAGCAATTATTATAAGAGCAGAGAGCACTAATAGTAGGGTAATTTTGCCCCATTCTAGAAGCACCACCATTGGTCCTAAATATCTCTACTATATATCATGTGAAGACTATGAGCACAGACATGGTTTATAAAGGGAAGTACAAGAAATTTAATATTTTGTTTAAGATGTGGAATTACACCTAGAAAAAAAAACAACTTAAAGAGAAAAAGAAGTGGAGCTCTGGGACTCCAGGAAAACTGGAAATGACAGAGAAACTGGAGAAACTAAAGACAACACAGGAAAAAAATATGAAGCAATTTCAACTGCTAATCTTGACTCCTGGGGAGGAGATCCTGTTTCCATATTTTTTCCCTTCTGAGGACTACTTGGAATCAAGTTCCAGAAAAAAAATTAGACACTAAAAAATCCCTCAAATATGCTAAATAGATAGCGGGGTTATAAATAACCAACTGTAACCAAACCCAAGGACATACTGTTTAAGGAATTACAATGTTAGAAATATTATGCACCATCTTGCGTGGTTCTTCTGGGTTCTTCATCCTTCCCCATAGCTCCACCCCAACCATAAAGTTACCCTTTCTCAGAATCCACATCAGCTAGAAGTAATCAGAACTGAGCTTCCTGCATGGAGTGAACTTTAAAAGGCAACATAGTGTCAGATAGGTTAAGCTACCTCAACCCAGCTCTGATGTGAAATCTCCTAACTCCGGGTCTATATAAGACCACTCTATAGACCACTCACTCTCCCTCTCTCTCTCTTTCTTGCCTCTGTCTCTCCCTCTCTCTCTCTCCCCCTTTTCTCCTTTCTTCTCTTGCTCTGGGCTTTCTGTCTCACTTTGATACAGGAGCCACTCACTTCTGAATAAACAGCTCCTAACTGGTACCCTGGTGTGTGGCATGTTGTTAAACATTGGTGATTCTTTAGTTTTACACATATTGCAGGATGAAAGAATCCAACTAAAGAGACTCCACAGTGGTGACAGAGTTTATCTGCCCTAACTGATCTTCAACTCGTGCTGCAAAGATAGACAGAAGAGAAAGCAACCCAAGATGCCTCCAAAAATTCCTGATGCCTCAAAAGCTGATCTCTTCCTCTACTGATGATAGATGAAGCTGTAGGTAAAGAACTCAGAAGCCAAATGGTCCAAATGTTTGAAAAGAAGAAGGAATAAACATAAGCAGATGCAGAAGATGTTTAATGACCATAAAGAGAATTTAAACAAAGGAACTTGTGGGAAAAAAATGTTACAGGATCATAAAGAAGGAAAAAACAGTAAACAAATTAAGACAATGCAAACTATAGATGACCACTCCAGTTTTGAATTAGAAACTATGGAGAAAGCAAGCAGGAGTAAAACATAAAAAATTTTAATGGAATAAATGGATAGCAGACTTGGCCAATGCAACAATATAGTGCAAAACATCTCTCCATGATGCATTAACAACAAAATTCCAGACAGTCAATAAAAGCAGAGATTACTAAAAGATATGAGAGGAAAGCAGCAAGTAACCTACAAAGTCAAGCCTATCCAAATGATTATGAATTTCTCAACACAAACCAGGAAGGCTAAAAGAGCTCGTAGCAAGGTTTTTTGATCCCTAAAAGAAAAGAATTGTCAACCCAGACATTTATATCCTGCAAATTGCCTTCAAAATTGATAGAGAAGTAAAGATTTTCCACAAAAAAAGATATTCCAAAGAAATATGTAAGTACTAAACCAGCTCTGCAGCAGAAAACAGTAATGAGTTTCAGTGAACTCCCTCATTCAAAAAGCACAGGATGGCAGATGGGATCGAAAAACAAAATGCATGTATTGCCTTCAAGAGACACAATTCATCCAAAAGGAAGGACATAGACTGAAAGTAAAGGACAGAAAATGACTGTTCACTCAACAGAAGGCCCCAAACAAGCTAAAGTAATTATCTTTCTTTCAAATGCAGACAACTTAAAGCCAAAATTGACTAGAAGAGACAAAGATGGACACTTCATACTGGTAAAAGAAACAACACAATAAGAAGAGACAACCAATGTAAATATGCATGCACAGAACACTGGCACATCCAGCTTTATAAAACAAAACTCACTAGGCTTAAAGGGGCAGTTAAGCACCAATGTAATCAGAGGGGGCATTCTAACAGCTTCTTCTCATAATTACACAGGCCAGCTAAACAAAAATGAATGAGGAAACATCAGAATTTAACCATACCATACAATCAGTGAACTTAACAGATATATTCAGTGTTGGATCTAAACACAAGAGAGCACACATTTTTCTAAGAGAAGCATGGAACTTTCTTTTACAAAATAGACCATCTGTTAGGCCATGAAACATGCTTACATAATGGATATAAAGAAACTGAAATAATATCCTCTATATTATCATATCATAGCAAAATGGTGCTAGAAATCCAAAGAAACTGTGAAAAGATATGAAGAATAAATATACATTACTAAATAATCAATGCATTACAGAAATAATTAGAGAAGAAAATAAAAAGTTCCTACAATCAAATGACAATGGAAACAAAACATGCCAAAACCAATGGAGCAGGATGGACACATTCTAGGAAGGAAGTTTATAACTAAGAATGCACACACATAAAAAGAACACATTTGATTCCAAATAAATAAATAACTCAGTAATTCCTCCAAGGTTCTAGGAAAGCAAGAACCATCTAAATCTGAAATTGATAGAACAAAAGAAATTATAAAACCAGAACAGACATTAATGGAATTAAGGCTAAAGTAAAATACAAAGGATCCACCAATCAATGAGTAGAAGCTCTGAAACAGTAGGAATGAAATCTGGGGCTAGAGGAAAACAAGGGTGAGAATGGGAAGGGAAAGTGAAAAAGATCAAAATGGGATGAGTTTATGTAGCAATTTTCCCATGATGGATATATGTATTATCTACTATTAACTGATACTAATTAAAGGAAGGCAGTAACATTCGTATAACTTATACAATGAGTGCTTAGAGGGAAAAAGAAGACTTTTAAAGGTCTCTGACTTCAATTTCTTCTACTCTTACAAGGAAGTAAATACATATACTCTGCATGGAAAGATGAAATGCCACGGTTTACCAAGGAGATAAATAACCTCTGAGTAGAAATTTAAAAGTAGTTAATACCACCTTCTCAAAATTGTGTCATCAAAAATAAACCAACATAGGTGCTGGGGTTGGAAGCTTACCGGCCTCCAGGCCCACGCCTGGCAGAGTGCTCAGGGACTCAGTTTAGCAGCGGGCAGCTTTGGAACCGGTGATTGGGCCACTGAATCTGTGCCGCGGTTAGAGCTTACCCGCCTCCAGGCCCACGCCAGAAAAGCACCCAGAGACTGAGTTTAGCAGCGGGTGGCTTTGGAATTGACAATTGTGCCACTGAATCTGTGCCAGGGTTAGAGCTTACCTGCCTCCAGACCCACACCGGAAGACTACCCAGGGACTGAGTTTAGCAGCATGTGACTTTGGAAACTGTGATGCGCCATCGAATCTTCGCTGGGGTTGTAGTTTTCTGGCATCCAAGCCCACGTTAGAAGACCAACCAGGAATTGAGTTTAGCAGGTCAGAGACTGACCTTCTCCACCTCAACTGCAGAAGCACATCCAGGGACTCTGTATTGGTGAGAAAGTGGGTCTCTTGGAACATCAGCCAGTACCATCACAGCTGCACAGGGCCTACAGCCTACCGGCCTCCAGGCCAGCTGCACAATTGAGCCCAGAGACTCTGTACTGGTGATCAAGCTGGCCCACTGGAATCTTAGGCAGCGTCATTATAGTAGGGCAGGATCCAGAGCCTTCCTGCTGCTAAAGTAGATGGGAGAAGGTGTTCTGATTGTATTGTTCGAGTGCCTGATATGGTGTGCCAGAACTAGGGGTTTTTCTTTAGGTCCCAATACAAACTGTAAAGAACAACCCAGGAAACACTGATATTTTAAGGTTCCTAACTATTAGGAGGAAAGAGACTTGAGACAAACATCACCAGAAAACGGGACAGGTATGAAGCCAAAAACAACAGCAAGGACAAAAACTAAAGATGAGGAAACACTCAAAGTCTCAGATATAAAGATCCTCACCTCAAGGTAACAAAGGGGGAAGGGAAATAGAGAAGTTTGAAGGCCAGTCTCCAGGGTCTTCAGAAATGCTAACCAAAGCAGACCTAGTAAAATGGAAATCAGAACTGATCTCTGAGGTTAAAGCAGAGATATTGGACACTGTCAACATGATGATTAATAAAGCTAAAGAAGAAATCATCAAGTTGATAGAATCCAAGATAGCAAAAGCAATGGAATGTTTTAAACACCTACAAACAGAAGCCCAAGAAATTAACAAAGAAAGTGAAAGTTTGCACAATAGAATGAATATGGCAGAAGACTGAATTTCAGATCTATAAGACAGGATCTCAGCCAATGAACTGGAAAGGCATAATCTCTGGAAAAAAGCAAGCGATAATGAAAAGTCAATCCAACAGTTACTAGATGATTCAAAGAAGAATAACATAAGATTGATTGGAGTCACTGAGGAAGCAGGAGACAATGCTAAAGACATGAAAAAGCTACTTACAGAGAAAATGGCAGAAAACTATACAGGAAAAGGAAAAGAATTGGACATACAAATATATGAAACATACAGAATGTCACATGCCCATGACATGAAAAAAATCTACACCTAGGCATATAATTATAAAAGTCCCAGATATCCAAAAGAAGAATGAAATACTGAAAGCAGCCAGAGAAAAGAAAACAGTTACATTCCAAGGGAAGCCCATCAGGATCACAGTGGACTTCTTAACTCAAACACTCAATGCAAGAACAGCCTGGAGTCAAGTCTTGCAAGCCCTAAAGGAAAACAACTTCCAACCCAGACTGATGTATCTTGTAAAACTATCCTTCAAAACTGATGGGGAAATAAGATATTTCCATGAAAAAGAACACCTGAAAAGCTTCACAAATACAAAACTTGTACTCCAAAACATTTTAAAGAATATCTTGGAGAAAAATAAGGAAAGTTACAAATCCATGAGACTTAAACGAGTCAACCCATGGGACCACAAAAGAAACTGATGGAGAAAGGGAAAAGTAGAATAACACAGCCAAGAACAGGAAAACATGGCAGCACTAAATTTACCTATATCAGTCATAACCATTAATGTCAACGGACTCAACGTACCAAGTAATAGATACAGACTGGCAGAGTGGATCAAAAAGCAAGATCTGACAATCTACTGCATACAAGAAATACACCTAATTCAGAAAGAAACCCATGGACTGAAAGTAAAGGGATGGGAAACAATACTCCATGCAACTGGAAACAGCAAGAAAGCAGGAGTGGTGATTTTATCTGCAGACAGAACAGACTTCAAGCCAAAACTGATAAAGAGAGATAAAGATGGACACTATCTTTTAGTCCAGGGAAAAATCCAAGAGACAGAAATCACAATATTAAATATCTATCCTCTGAATTCTAATGCAACCAACTATATAAAACAAACATTAACACACTTGAAAAACCAGATAAACCCCAATATAATAATAGTAGGGGACCTCAATACCCCACTGTGACAAAGACATCGAGTGGATGAAAAGTAAATAAGGAAATCCTTCAGCTCAACCAGACTCTACAGCAAATGGACTTAATAGATGCCTACAGAGTATTTCACCCCACAAAGTCAGAATTTACATTCTTCTCAGCTGCTCATGGATCATTCTCCAAAATAGACCATGTGCTCGTTCATAGAACAGGTTTAAGCAATATATATTATATATAAAATTGATATATATATATCAATTTAAAGGGATTGAAGTTATCCCTTGTATACTGTCGGACCATAGTGCCCTAAAATTGGATCTGAATAACAAAGGAAAGCCAAGGATCTTCACAAACACATGGAAACTGAACAACACTCTGCTGACCAACCAATGAGTCACACAAGAAATTAGAGAAGAAACTTAGCAATTCTTACAACTAAACGATAACCCCAGTACAACATATAGAAATTTATGGGACACAATAAAAGCAATTCTATGAGGAAAATTCATAGCAGTGAAAGCCTACATCCAGAAAATGGAGCAAGCTCAAATAAACAATTTAATGCTGAATCTCAAGCGACTAGAAAGAGAGGAGCAAAACAAACCCAAAGCTCACACTAGGCAAGAAATTATAAGAATCAGGGCAGAAATTAATGCAATAGAAACCAAGAAAACGGTTCAAAAAAATCAATGAATCAAAAAGTTGGTTCTTTGAGAGGATAAATAAAATTGATAGACCCTGAGCCAACCTCATTAAACAAAGGAAGGAAAAGGCCGATATGTATGCTATTAGGAATGAGAACAGAGAAATTACTACCGATCCAGAGGAAGTCCAGAGGATAATAAACATTTACTTTGAAAATTTATACTTCAATAAAATGGAAAATGTAGAAGAAATGGATAGGTTTCTAGACACATATGAACTCCCAAAGCTGAATAAAGAAGATATAGAATGTTAAGTACCCCAATAACAATCTGCGAAGTTGAAAATGTAATTAAAAACTTGTCAACAAAGAAAATCCCTGGACCTGACGGTTTTACTGCTGAATTCTATAAAACTTTTAAAGAGTTAGTGCCTCTACTT
>PVIR01034894.1:0-16865 GCA_004026965.1 Petromus typicus | reverse complement strand
ATGTTCTTTTAATGTTTCCAGTTGAAAATGCAAAGAAAACTAAACTATACATTGTTACAGTTTTGTAATGTCTGAGTCCTTAAAACAGTTCTATGTTATAAGTATTTTAAATTTACAAAACAATTCTAGTAAGCAATTTTGAATATTTGGAATGATATATATTCTTTTATACCTATAAATCACATTCTGGAGCAAGTTTGAAAATGGGTAATAATTCACAAATTTGAGTCTTTCTGTAACATGTGAATGACCTCTGGACCTGCTTTTAGGCTTATCAGATGCGCCCATCAATTATTTTCTTTGATGAGATCGATGGTCTAGCCCCAGTACGGTCAAGCAGGCAAGATCAGATTCACAGGTAACACTTCCTCCCATTTCCTGTATTGAGCTGAATGTGGGTTAAGTGATAGAATACTGTATCATGAAAGAAAATACAAGGGAATGAGTGATACCCCTTTTTGTTACCAGAACCCTGATACATTGTACAAGAAGAAAAAGTGAGTCTATTTGGAGTGTTGGGCTCTTCTAAATACAGTTTTAAAATCTTGGTTACAGAAGATTTACTTCCTGATACGAGTGTCCCCGGGCCATAGCGCTAAGTGAGGTGGCCGAGGCTCCTTGTACAGCACAGAGCCAGCTGTCACTAGCTCTACCTGCTAACTGGCATGCAGAGACTGGGGTTTGAGAATCAGATCTTACTCACTCTTCATATTCATAACTTGAATATCTTAAATGCTTCCCACTAACTCATGTACTTTGAAAATCTTGATGGGTCAAACATTTTGACATATGAAAGAAAATAAGAAACAAAATATGTCTTATGACATTGTTACTTATGTAAGATTCTAGTGCTGGCACCACACCAGCTAGCCAGGTGCTCTCCACTGAGTTAGGTCTGTGGAGGTGCGTGCTGCTCCTAGCTTAGCCCTTTCACATAAAGGTGGGAAAACTGGCTTTTGCCCATGGTTAGATACTTGTCCAGGGAACGCTTTTGCTAGGGCCATTCTCCCATCTTGGATCTAAGCTAACCTGTGGTCCCAGTTCATCTTTGATTTCTCAGAACTTCTTTTTAAATGTTCTCATGAATTACTTGATCCTAAAGCACATTCTCATGCCTCCATCTATGGCAGTATTGTTTCATATTATGGGTAAAGCAGACAAATGAGATTTAATAATGTAGTTAGGTAGGTTTTGACTTGTCTAATCTTGAACAGTATTTACTCTAGTCTGTACCTGAGGAAAGATGACTTCATTTATTAAATTGAAATATCAAGTACCATAGTAAATAGTTTGACGTGTGCTATATTCTGTTAGTAATCACAGACTTTTCCTGTGCAATGCATGTCATTTTCACTACACGTAGATTGTAAACTCAGTGCATTCATCAAGTAATTTTTCATAGAAATTAGCTCAGAAGAATTGTGCCAAAAGCATAACTCATTGTGTGAATGGGGAATGTAATTAATAGTACTGCCATCACTCTGGTACATTGAGTACATTACATTACTGTATTATGGGATTGTTCTTTTTTAAAAATTAGAGAAATTTTAGCAGAATATCACAATTTTAGCAAGCAGAAATATGCTACATCAAATGCATACACAGACACACACACACACATTTAGGGAAAATGTAGTAACTTTTTTTACCAAAAACTTAAAATCTGATTTTCTTGTTTTTCTTCTTTTTTTTTTTTTAGAATCTGGCACACTAAAAGTGATTAAATCATGTTCTATGTCCTCTGATTCTACTGTATCTTATTGTTAGTAATATTGTAGAGTAGTGCAAATTATGTAGATATCTGGGAAATAAGATTTTTTGGCTGAAGAAAAGGATACACATGTAAAATAAAGTTAAATTGAAACCCTAAAATAGTTGCTTTGAGTTGGAAATAACATTATAAACTGCAAATGAATTTTTAAAGAAGGAAAATGCAATTCTTAAACATGGACATGAGGGCCAGGAACTTAGTTCAGTGGTTCTGGCACCTGTACCACAAAGAACAAAAACAAAATATGTACACTAACAGACTTAGAATCCGTTGTGACCAGCAGCAAATGTCCCTAACCCCTAGAATGTGGTTTTTAAACAGTAGGCTCAAGAGAGATGTCAGAGGCAGCTTTGAATTCAGAATGGTCTAGTGATGCCTGTGGTCAGCACAGGGCTCCAGAAGCAGTGGTAGGAAGTGCCCACACTCACTGAAGACGGGTCGGTCTGGGCGTCAGAGCAGTGGTTACAGTTAACTAAAGTGCGTTATCTACAGAAACCTGTTGGTGTTTAATGATTTGAAAAAAAAAAATCCCCTAGGGCTGGGGATTTACCTCAGTGATTCATGCGCAAGGTCCTGAGTTGGATCCTCGGTAACCACATACCACAGTACTGGGCATGGTGACTCACGCCTGCAGTCCCAGCACTCGGGAGGCAGAGGCAGGAGGATTGCTGTGAGTTCCAGGCTCACCTGGGCTACATAGTGAGCTCAGGACCAGCCTGAATTACAAAGCGAGATTCTGTCTCAAAAAAAAACAACTGTTGTTGATTGCCCCAGAGGTTTTTGAATCATTGACTTGTTGATCTAAAAATCACTGATGTTAAAGAATCAAATATTTATTCTTATTTTATCCAGAGCATAATTTAGGATAATTCAGCAGTTGATAAAGAATTATAATTCTTTACAGAGCAGTCACACCTGAGAAACACAAATGGATTGATTGAATTAGCAGTTTGTCATTTTGCAGCCTCTTGTAAGACAGCAGACTGGACCTGTGGTTTTAACTGGGTAATTTCTGCCCTGTGTGTACTCCCTGCCTCCCATCCTTCAGAGGACATGTCTGGTGTCTGGCAGCTTGTCCTTAAACTTACAAAGATCCTCCTGCCTCAGCCTCCCTAGTGCTGAGATGACAGGCATGTATTACCAAGCCTGGCCTGTGACATTTTGGATTTAAAAATTGGTGGGACCGAAATGATTATCATTGAATTGAGTTAAGATAGAGGGCTGGGGAGGTAGCTCAGCAGTGCAGTGTCTACCTGGCAAGCACAAGGCTCTGAGTTTGATTCCTGGTACTGAGAAAGAGTTAAATAGAAATACTGATAGGAAAAGCTTTTTTTTTTTTCCTCATTTAATAAAAATGTTTTTATTGTTGCCTATTAATTTAATAATATACTGGATTTTAATGTGTATAACGTATCTCTTTTTTGTAGCAGGGATCAAACTCAGGACCTTGTACTTGTGAGACAGGAGCCAGAGCCACTGAGCTAACTCCCCGGCCCCGTGTAATGTTTCTTATCTGCCTCTGCTCTCTTTCAGGCTCCTTCTTCCCGCTTACCCTTTCCTGTTTAACATTCTCACTTCTCCTTCATGTCATCTTTTTTAGACATTACTTACTGGGAACATGTGATGCTTGTCATTCTATTTAGCTTGTAATAAGCTTAACATCGTGATCCCTAGTTTCATCCATTTTCTTGCAAATGGGACAGTCTTGTTCTTTATAACTCTGACACTGTTGTGTACACACACCACATCTCCGTCCACCAGGAGATGTAGGTTGGTGCCGTATCTGAGCCACAATAAACATGGTTATTCAGGTACAGTAAGCAGTTGGCTTGAGTGTGCTGATGCTCTCTTTGTCAGACCTGGGAACGCATCCGAATGATGAACGTCCTGCTGGAACGGAACTGACCCGTGTAAGTCAGAGACGACCAGCTGCCGTCTTCTGTCATCCCTTCACTCCGCCTTCTCAAGAGTTGTGTGTCGGTCGTGGGGTGTATTTTTCCAGATAGAGCTTTTTTTGATATTCCAATAACTCCATATCCAGATTTCTAAAATTAACCAGTTTAAGCAGAAACAATTGGATTCTTCCAATTTGGCTGTATTTGTAGCAGCAGGAAAATGCAGGATTATCTTCCTCTTGTGGAACTGTAGAAATCTGTACTAAAATTCTTTTCATCTGCCACCGTGCTAGAAAAATCCTTTTAGATTTATTGATGACATGTAGGATTGTCTGCAGATCTATAATTTTCTGAATGTGTATTTAGATTTGGAAACTATTTCAGCTCCTCACTTACAAAATCTCTCAAAAACCTGCAGTTTTCTCAGTGTTTTGATACCATAAAGTATCCTTTTTGCTGTTTTCCATGTGCTGTGAAGTTTTTTATTCAGTGCATTAAATGTGTAAATTCTGCGAAAAATGTGTCTCCTACGTATACCGAAATGCTGTCTTTCTATGCAGTATGCTGTAGAAGTAGTTAGACCTGCATCTGCTAAACTTAGAGATCAAGCACTTTACCAAAAGATACAAGAACAGGTTAAGTGAATTAATTAGGAAGGAATCAGCCTATGCCAGAATGTGAAAATGAAATTTTATAAGACAACTCAGGTTTTTAACAAACAAGTGGCACGGTGAGGGAAATGTGAAGGTACAAGGGGGGCTGTTAAAAATTCAGGGAACAAACAACCAAGTGCATTGTCCACTTTGTGCACACGGTGGTGGGTGCTGCCCGGCATGCTCAGGGCTCTGAGTCTGATCCCCAGCACCACATTAGAACAAGTCTTCAAGACAGTTTGTTAAAGAAAAGTGGACATCAGATGGCATTAGGAAATTATTGTTACTTACTTTGGGGTGATTGTAGTGAGTTTTTAAATCCCTTATCAGATGAGTTACATATAATATGTGGGTTATTTATGGATTGAAAAACTTATGTGAAGTTTGGAGGTATTTTTGTTAGTTTGGCTTGGCTTTTTGAGACAGGGTCTTGCTTGTAGTCTAGGCTGCCCTTGGCTTGTGGCCAGCTTCCTACCTCAGCTTGCTGAGTGCTGGGGTTACAGGCGTGCACTACCTGCCTGGACGTGGCGGTCTGCCTTTTTTTTCTTTTTCATGGTTTCAGTTGGTTCACTGGGGAGTTTGGGGTTTTTTTAAATATATGTATACACTTTGAAGAGGTTGTTTTTGATATTGGGAATCAAACTCAAGACCTTGTGCATGTGAGGCAGGCACAGCTCCCCTGAGCTACCTCCCAGGCTTTTTTTTTAACTGAACCAGGGATTGAACTCGGGACCTTGCACTTGCCAGGCAGGTGTGGCAACATTGAGCTAATAATCCCAGCTACACTTCATTTATTTTCAGGAAAGTTCTCCCTTGCTCTGGCTGGTCTTGAGCTCCTGGATCAAGAGCAGTCTTTTTGCCTGGGTCACCAGAACAGCTATAATACCAGGCTTGAAACTGATTCTGTGACACTGGCGTGGATTAACACTCCCTGCAGCCAGACATTCTCTGCAGCTCTGGGTGGGTGGCTCTGTGCCAACACACTCTCTCTCTTTTTCTTTCTAAAAGAAAGTTTATGGGGCCGCAGCGGTTAGAGTGTCTGCTTTGCAAGTGCAGGGTACCGAGTTCGATCCCCAGTAACCACATACCACAGTTTTGGGCGTGGTGGCTGACACAATCCCAGTACTTGGGAGGCAGAAACAGGAAGATTGCTGTGAGTTCTAGGCTTGCTTGGGCCGTGTAGTGAGCTCAGGGCCAAGTGAACTACAAAAGTGAGACCTTGTCTCAAAAAAAACAGGTTTATGGATGAAAACATAGAGATGAGTTGAATTAAAATCCAGTTTTTCCACCATGCTAAGGCTAAAGCAGGAGGATCCAAGTGTGACCCCAGCCTGGACAGCTCTGTGAGGCCCTCTCTCAAGAAAAGGGGCTGGGGAGAGAGCTGTGGGGGCGTGGACTCGTTCCCTGTCCCTCCGTCCCACGTGGTGATGCTTGGTGTGTGTTCTACTGGACTCTGGTGCTTTGTTTAATTGTGTAGAGTTGTACATTTTATAATTTTAGAAACAATCTTTTGTACATGGAACAACTAGAATGTGTTTTGATGTTATGCCCTTGACCAGGACTCCAAGTTCCTTTGTAAAATCATTCTTTATGAAATAATTTCCGGGATTAATTTATTACACTCAAAAGACTGTGTTTTCTGTTAATTCATTTTCTATGTTCCTTCTAGTAGGTTATTTTGTAGGGTTTTTAACCCATTGAAAATAACGGGTATCCTGAGAAAATTTCATTACATTTTTACTATATTAAATCTTGCCAAAAGAAGAATTTACCAGGGCCAGGATATAGCTGAGTGGCGCCCACCTGCCTGGCAAGCACAAGGCCTCGAGTTCAATCCCTGGTACCAGAAAAAATCATTACTGAATGACATATTCTGCGTGCACAGTATTAACATGTCTTATTTCTCAATTTAGTTCTATTGTTTCCACCCTGCTGGCTCTTATGGATGGTTTGGACAGCAGAGGAGAAATTGTGGTCATTGGTGCTACCAACAGACTGGATTCCATAGACCCCGCTTTACGAAGGCCTGGCCGCTTTGACAGGGAATTCCTTTTTAGCCTACCTAATAAAGATGTAAGAATTTAATAACATCACTTGGATTTTGATAAATACATTCCTTCTTAACATTAGCTTGATTTAGTAAAAATTTGAAGACTCTTGAGTTTGGTATCAAGGTAAAATCAAGCTCAAAGAAATGTAAATGAGGATTTTTTTATTCTTTAAATATAATAATGCCCACCTAAAGTTATTCTTAAAATTCTTTTAATATAAGCATAGCCTTTGGATTGTCAGTTTGGCTTCAGTGGCTTCAGGAGTAATCAATCTTTAGCCATAAATTCTTTATTCTTGGCTTTTTCCTGAACACTATCGTATAATTTAATCAGTTATTTTAAATCCACTCTAAAGCTTTTGGTAACCATGTAAAAAAAATAGGAGAACTGTCAGTACTTAAAAAATAATTCTTAATGTGTGCCAGAATGAGCTATATTTTAGTAATTCCTTTCATGTACTTTGGTGAGGAATGTAACCTGGGCATTGTACATGCAGATCTGTTTAAAAATGAAACTGATTTCCTTGAATTCTTACAGATACATCTTTTCCTCATTTTTATTGTTTTATATTTTTGTTTATATTGTGTTGATTACTAATCTTAGTAGTTTATATTAAAATTATTCTAAACTGAAGAGAACTTTATTATTATAGTTGAAAAAACATTAAATTATTTTTATTCATAGGCTCGAAAAGAGATCCTAAAGATTCACACAAGAGATTGGAATCCCAAACCATTGGACATATTTCTAGAAGAAGTAGCAGAAAACTGTGTTGGTAAACATTGTTTTAAGCAGTTAAAAGATATGTTAAAGTTGTAGTCTTGTAAAATAATGTTTAAAAACAATTCTGCTTGTTTCTTTTCTCACTTGTGGCATGCTTTCGCCTACAGATCCCTAGATGTCAGATAGAGCTTGCTGGTCCCTTGCCCTTGGGAGAGTTTGAGAGCAGAGTAGATGGTAGTAATACCAACCCTTCGTGGGATAGCCACACTTTCCTGGTCACTCTGTGCAGCTTCTCTGTACATTACTCCGTGTCATTTTCACATCAATCCTGCAGTGAGGTAGTGTTGTCTGATTTGCAGAGGAGGGAATATCTGCAGAACCTGAGTTACTCTCCAGAGATCACACAGCTAGTAATGACAATCTAGAATTTGAACCTGGTATGATTTTAAGCTTTGCTCGTGGCTTGTGCAGTAGTTGGCCTGTGCAGTAGTTGGTGACGGCATATTGTATTTCACTCGCACACTGCTCTGTTGGTCGTTTGGTTGTTGGTCGGTCGATGGCCATTACGGTCATGTAAGTTCATTGCCTAAAGAAGAATAGTCCTGTTCCATAAATACTGTGCTGTTATATAAGTAGATTGACTTGATTTTTTAGCCATGCCTATGTTAGTGGAGTTTTCAGATTCTCTTGTTTGCTTATTTTCTCTGGCTGTTTGGCACAGGGTACTGTGGTGCAGACATTAAGTCGATCTGCTCTGAGGCTGCCTTGTGTGCTCTGCGTCGGCGTTACCCACAGATCTACATGACCAGCGAGAAGCTGCAGTTGGATCTTTCTTCAATTAATATCTCCGCCAAGGACTTTGAGGTCGCCATGCAGAAGGTGATGCCCGCAGCCCAGAGAGCTGTGGTGTCGCCTGGGCAGGCCCTGTCTGCCATCGTGAAGCCTCTCCTGCAGAGTACTGTCCACAGGGTCTTGGAAGCACTGCAGAGAGTCTTCCCACATGCTGAGATCAAAGCAAGTAAAGTACTAGACTCAGGTAAAAACTCGATCAACTATTGAAAATTAGTTTTCATAGTCAGCATGGCTAATAGTTTTTAGACATCTAGAAATTTTTTTTTTTTCCTTTTTGAGACAGGGTCTCACTTTGTAGTTCAGGCCGGCCCTGAGCTCTCTATGCAGCCCACTACAGCCTGGAACCCACAGCAGTCCTCCTGCCTCTACCTCTGCCGCTGCCTCTGCCTCTTGAATGCTGGGATTACAGGCATGAGCCACGATGCCTGGCATTGTGGTGTGTGGGAATGATTGCTGATAGGAATGAGTGACCACACCCAGTATTGTGATATATGGTTGCTGGGGGATCAAACTCGGGACCTTGCCTTTGCAAGGCGAACACCAAAACTACTGAGCTAAATCCCCAACCCCAGAAATATTTCTTTGTAAAAGAGTCTCTTAGAAAATTTGGTTAGGGGCCAGGGATTTAGCTCAGTGGTTCTGGCCTCTTCCTCACGAGCATAAGGTCCTGAGTTCAATCCCAATACCAAAACAAAAACAAAAACAAATTTGATTGCACTTTTCCTGGGACATTTTAAGAAGTTTTACTTCACAAATTAACTTTTTTAAAGTTTGGAGTGCATTTTTGTATTTCCTTGATAACTACACAAATATTTTTCCTTTTTAAAAAATTTCATTGAAACATGCTTATTTGCCAACTGAAACATAACGTAAAGAAAACTTACTAATGTTTTCTCTTTTGTAGATATTACTTGTCCTCTTCTAGAAACCAGCTTGGCATACAGCGATGATGATGTTCCATCAGTCTATGAAAATGGACCTTCTCAGAAATCCTTTAATAAAGCAAGAGAAAGTTTTAATTTTCTTTGTTTGAATAGGTATGTTTTCCTTACAAGCAAATCTTTTGGTATAAGTTCTCTAACATAAGTGAGACTGTTTGATAGGAACACAGATGGTAACCAGTCTGCTTCTTACTGAAGTTAAGTATCAAAAATATTTTGGTACATTTGTCACTGTTTAAAAGTATTCCCCAAAATATATGGTAGTCAGTTGTTACCAGAAACTGCAAACCACATTACTATAGTTGGCTAGTCAAAAGACAGAACTTACAGAGGTTTTTGGTTATTTGAGGGAAACATTTAAGCTTGTTTAAACATTTTTTCTCAGAAATGCTTGTTACCAACCCATGTCTTTTCGACCGAGAATATTAATTGTGGGAGAACCGGGATTTGGGCAAGGTTCCCATGTGGCACCAGCTGTCATCCACGCTTTGGAGAAGTTTACTGTCTACACACTAGATATCCCCATTCTCTTTGGAGTCAGCACTGCGTCCCCTGAAGAAACGTGTGCCCAGGTACTTGTTGTGGCCTAAAAACACAGCCAGAGGAGAAAGCTGTCTTCAGAGACAAAAGCTCAAGTTGCCTTAGCACTTTCACGCTGGGAGGCCATTTTTTATTTTTGTTTTTTATTTAATTTAGTTTTTGTTCTTTCTAGTTTCTGGTTTATTAAATAGACTTATGTATAATTGCTTGATCATTAAAGAGTAGAGATTGAAATCTCAGACCACA
Organism: Petromus typicus; assembly: GCA_004026965.1. NCBI lineage: Eukaryota > Metazoa > Chordata > Mammalia > Rodentia > Petromuridae > Petromus > Petromus typicus. Next base: position 7,193 of record PVIR01034894.1, on the reverse strand, counting down.
TAATAGCTCTGTGGCCTTACGAAACTTTAGATCTTGCCTTGTTTCCCTTAGAAATAGAGATAATAATATGATTATTGTGAAAAATGTCATGTGCTTAAAACAATGACTACTTTATAAGTATCAGGTATTCTGTGGTTTTTGTTGTTGCTATTTTTATGTCTAATTTAAAAAATACCAAAGTATTTTATGTTTGTATTTTTGTTTAACTTTATCACAACAAAAAAGTATTCTAGATTTCTTCAGTGTTTTCTAGTTTCTTGAAGCAATTGTCTTTGACCAAAAATGAAACGTTGGTAAAACACCTGGGTTTTGCACCTCTAGGGGTGAGAACAAAGCATTTTTAAAATTTTAGGGTTTTCTGTGATAATTCTGGGAAGTTAAACATTGTTTCCAGCTAATGAAATCAGCATTACTAATGTGCTAATTGGCAAACTTAGAGATCTTTTCTCATATCTGTTAGATGATTCGGGAAGCTAAGAGAACAGCGCCAAGTATAATCTATGTGCCACATATTCACTTGTGGTGGGAAGTAGTTGGACCGACACTCAAAGCCACATTCACCACGTTATTGCAGAATATCCCTTCGTTTGCTCCAGTTTTACTCCTTGCAACTTCTGACAAGCCCCACGCTGCTCTACCAGAAGAGGTAATGTGTAGAGGAGGCAGCAGTAGTCTTTAAAAGACACTTGTTGCTACTGAAATAACCATAATTTAACTGTAAAATTTCAGCTGCTACCAAAGTAAACAAGCATGAGTGCTTGAGGTAGTTCTTCTACCTTTGTATCTGCCAAGCACATATCACATAAGGTTTAGGCTTCTGTGACTTGTTTAGTTTTATGATACATTTTCATTTTTTAAAATTTTACTTATTTCCATAACCCCTTGTCTCTTTATTTTTAAGAAATAGGATCTTATTATATTGCCCAGCTTGACCCAAAACTTACAGGCTTAGGCTGTCTTGCTTCAGTGTCCCAAAAGCTGTCACAAAGAGTGCACCACCCTGGCCAGTGTGTGTGTGTGTGTGTGTGTGTGTGTGTTTTGGGGTTTTTTTAATTGATGGATGAATTTAATTTTTCCATGGATTTACACAGTTTTTAAAACATTAGTAGAACAATTGGTTCTAGGCCTTGAAAGTACTAACAGCAGTATGGACAAAATTTTTACTCTTATCACCCAGATAGAGCTAATGCTTTGAAAGAGAAAGAGAAATAAATACATTTAAAAGTGTATAATAGAGGCCAGGTGTGGTGGCTCATGCCTGTAGTCCCAGCACTTGGGAGGCAAAGGCAGGGGGAGTGCTGTGAGCTCACAGCCAGTCTGAACTACAAAGTGAAAGCCTGTCTCAAAAATAAAATAATACTATATAATAGGAACTGTTGGTCTGAAGAAAACTTCATTTAAGCAGTGCCAGTACCAGGAGTGTGGATGGGCACAGGGATAAGTAGGGTGAGAGACCTCGACATGTGGGTTATAAGTGAGGAGGCAGCACCTGCACAGAGCCCTGGAAAGTAAGGTTGTGATCACGTGAGCATCTGAGAAGCAGTAAAATCTGTGGTGGGAGCGCAGTGCGGAGGCTGAGGCAGCCAGGCGGCTGGAAGAGTGGAAGGCATGAGTCAAGTTGCTGAAGAACCAGCTATGGTGGCTCAGCTGAAATAACTGATAATGAAACCAGAAAGTTGAACAGATGTGTTATGAGCTCTTTGGCTGGGGAAAGTCCTTAACAGGTCTGATTTGGTTCTCTGCGTGGCTCTATCTCCTTTGACCTATGCTTCTTTCTACTAATTTCTTCTACACTGAGACATTAAGAATTACTGATAAAATAGTTCATCGTTTGCTTAGATAGCAACGCAGAGCAGCTCGGCAGACGTGCTCTCTGCTGTGTGCTCATGGCAGGCCAGAGGTTTCATGTCCCGTCTTGTCGGGCACTGTAGGTTGCTTCCATTCAGGCAGGGGAAGAACTGACCCTGCGTGTGCCACACCTGGAAGTAGAACAGAACTGAGGTAGCTCAGTGAAGAACCAACTAACCTACTTAAAGATTGCTACTTATACCGTTGTCTTATAGGAACTGTCATTTAAAACTTCATTAGTTGGTTTGCAGTTTGAAATAAAGTTGATAAATGTATGCTCTAGGTAGTAAGATAGACTGGCCAAACTTCTCTTTGTATGCATATAAAAAAAGTTGACAAAGGGGCCCGGGGAGTTAGCTCAGTGGTTCCGGCGCCTGTCTTGCAAGCAGAAGGACCCAGGTTTGATCACCAGTAACCACATACCATACTGGGTGTGGAGACTCACCCCAGCAGCAACCAGTACCACATACCACAGTGCTGGCCGTGGTGGCTCACGCCTGTAATCCCAGCACTCGGGAGGCAGAGGCAGGAAGATTGCTGTGATGTGAGTTGGAGGCTGTGCTCAGGGCCAGCCTGAACTACAAAGTGAGACCCTGTCTCAAAAAAAAAAAAAACATTTGACAAAATATAATATTTTAACCTAGAGAAATTTTGAGTCTTGAGATTTTTTTTTTTAGACAGAATCTCACTTTGTAGTTCAGCCTGGCTCTGAACTCACTAGGAAGCCCAGGACAGCCTCGAACTCAGAGCAGTCCTCCTGCCTTTGCCTCTCAAGTGCCAGGATTACAGATGTGAGCTACCACAACCAGCGAATCTGAGAATTCTGTACTGAGGTGCATATCTTCTCTTTTGGTGCTGGGCATCAAATCTAGGCTGTGTATGGGCTAAGCATGTATTCTACCACTGAGTCTCCAGCAAAAGATCTTGTCTAAAAGAATGACTTTTCCCCTTCAAGGTATTTGTTCCCAGTAAGTATCTCAAGTACCACACTGTAGTAGAGGAAAAGGGGCAGTAGATTAGGAATTGCTCATTTTTATAAGTGGATAGTCTACATGGATACATCATTTCTTTCTTTCTTTTTTGAGACAGGGTCTCGCTTTGTGGTTCAGGCTGGCCCTGAGCTCAGCCTCAAACTCACATCACAGCAGTCCTCCTGCCTCTGCCTCCCGAGTGCTGGGATGACAGGCGTGAGCCACCACGCCCGGCACTGTGGTATGTGGTACTGGTTGCTGCTGGGTGTGAGTCTCCACGCCCAGTATGGTATGTGGTTTCCGGGGGATTGAACCCGGGCTTTGCACTTGGTAAGACAAGTGCCAGAACCACTCAGTTAAATCCCCAGCCCCATCATTTCTTATTTATATACATTTTAATTGGAGCTATGTGTTTTAATACCTTGCTGTTGCTTTTATTCTGTATTTATTGCATTATTTCCTTTCAAGGTACAAGAATTATTTTTCCATGATTATGGGGAGATTTTTAATGTCCAGTTACCAGGCATAGAAGAACGAACAAAATTTTTTGAAGATTTAATTTTAAAACAAGCTGCTAAGCCTCCTGTATCAAAAAAGAAAGCAGGTTAGTTAACCATGTCAAAGATTAATATATAGGAATTTTGAGAAAATGACAATGAAATATCTCTTATTGTTGACAGCTGTCTAATAGCACAAATTGAAAGCATCAGTCCTGGAATTGATCCAGCAACTGCTTTAAAATCTGTGCTTCCTGTCAGATAAAATTCTTAGGCGCACAAGATACATCATGGTATGGTCCCACACTATCCATCTGGGCATATTTTTAACATTTATGTTTTCCTTCCCCTTATGTTTTTGCTATAAGACATTTTGTCTTTATACACAGCACGCCCCCTTCACAGTTTGCTGTCAGTAACTCCTCCGTGGCCCTCACCTCTGCCTGCGGGTTCTGCTTGACCTTTTTCTGGCCCATTGTTCCAGAGGTTTCCATCCATGTCCAGTGGGATCGATTGCTTTTATTTATATTTATTTATTTGCTTGTTTGTCTTTCCCATAACGCTATCAAACTCAAGACCTTGGCTTATCAGGCACATACGGTGCCCTGAGTTAGACCTCTGGTGCCCCCTTACTTGACCTTTTTTTAGAACTTAAGTTTTTACTGTGAGGCCTTCCCTCTTCACCCAGGCAAATTAATCACCCCATCACCCTTTCCTTAACACTACAGTCAGACACTGGGCACTGTTGGTTATGTCCCTTACTCCTTAGTAAGTTGCTAGTCAAGCTTAGGGTTAGGTTTTGGGGAACAGATCTCACGTTTCCTTCTAAGCATCTATACTCACTGAATGTCAGTTAAGACAAAATAAAAATTTTTTGTTATTTGAACCAGCACAATTTTCATTATTTAAAAAACTAGTAAAGATAACTTTTAATACTTAGAACATTCTCATTGCAAACTAATGCATTTTCAAAATTTAATAGTCTGTTACATTATCTTGAAATGGAACAGAAACTGACTTGAGGAATTACCATTTTAAATAGTGAGCTACCAATGATTTCCAGGGGAGATGTAGGGATAGGTAGATTATGGCCATTCTTGGAATATATATCCTGGAAGATACAAGAAAGACAACCCTTCGGATCCTGTCACTGTTCAGTCTTATGTCACCCAGAGTAGGAACGATAAAGTCTTCGCTTCTGGGCAGTTTTGCAGGCCTTGGAGGTCCTACCGGTAGCACCACCACCTGAGCCAAGACAGATGACAGCAGAAGAAGTGAAACGCCTGGAAGAACAAGAAGAAGATACTTTCAGAGAACTGAGGATTTTCTTAAGAAATGTCACACATAGGCTCGCCATTGACAAGCGGTTCCGAGTGTTCACTAAGCCTGTTGACCCTGACGAGGTACTAACTTACTGTTTGAGTCAGTGGGTCCCGTGTGCTGCGGGACTCGTCAGTGGAGTGCCTTGCTGCACGCTGAACTGGTCCTTTCTGTGGTAATGTACTGAGGTGGTGTCCTAAGCATGTGGAGACTTAGTTAATTGTACATGTGATGCCTTGTCCTTTCCTGCGGAGAACAGACAAATATTCTGAAGGTTACTCGAAAATGCGTTTGTGCTTCGTGATGTTACCGTGACCAGCACAGTTGGAGTTGAATAGAGAGTCGGGTCGTAAGTTGACACTGAGGATGGGTGCCAGGCGGAATAGGACAGGCGCAGGAGCTGCAGCGGGATAGAGCTGCTGAGGAGTAGAGAGAAGTAACTAGCCTTAGAGCCACGGATCCCACCTTAGCACATTATCCTCACCTTCGTATTCTCTATGCCCTATACTGCTTGACAAAGATAAGTTAAATGCTTTTTATGTTTGGAGTTAATTTAGTGATTTAATCATTTGCTTGAATTGTAGGTTCCTGATTATGTCACTGTGATAAAGCAACCAATGGACCTTTCATCTGTAATCAGTAAAATTGACCTGCACAAGTATCTGACTGTGGGAGACTACTTGAGAGATATTGACCTGATCTGTAGTAATGCTTTAGAGTACAATCCAGATAGAGACCCTGGCGGTGAGTATCAGTGCTTTCTTTTCAGAGTGTATTGGGGCTGATTGCAGTGAGTGAAAATTGATTTTCATGACAGGTGCTGTCTTATAAATAACAGTTTACATTGACAGTGTTTAATTCTCACAGTCATCTTTCTCCATTCTACAATTGAGGAAGGTGAAGTTCAGAAAGATCAAAAACCCTGCCCGAGGTCACGCTGTCAGAAGGGCCGAGGCAGCATCTGAATGCGGGTCTCACTCGCTAACAGTTACATGACCCGTCTTCTACTGGGGCACAGACTAGCTTGTTGGCTCTGTATGTTAGTGATCTGTCTCACAGTAGAACAGTAAATAGCGTAGTAAGATTTTTAAAAATTTTCTTAGCGAAGACCAAATATAATAATAACATAATAATGTAATAGTTGCTGATGGCAATACTAAAAAATCCAGTTCCTCTGTTTGCTTTCTCCAAAGGGGAACAGGTGATAAATAGGTGCTGCCAAGCGGGCACAGTGGGTCCTGCTGGGGTGGGACTCTTCACACCAGCTGGGGCCTCTCCGTGCCCCAGGAGGAAGAGCTGTGTCTGTTCAGTCTGTTCGTGCTGCTGCTGCTGCCGCCTTCTCAGCACCTGTCTAGAATTACTTCGTACCAGGGATGTTCAGACAGGCGTGGGCATTAACAGCTCCTAATGGGCTTCTTACCGATAGATACCTGGTCCCAGTTGCCTGGGTTTCTAACTACGGAGGTGCAGGGTGCAGGACGTAAGAGTGTGCATTTCTGACAGGTGCCTGGGTGCTGCCAGGTCTGGGCACCGTACTGAGGAGCCGCACGGGCCTTCCGCGTGTCCCTTACAGCTGCGGTTTTTCGTCTCCAGACAACCTGGAGTGAGCACAGCTGCAGCCTGTTGTCCTGGGAGAGGCTCTGATCCAGCAGGCACAGCTTTGCAGTCACATGCCCTTCTGCCCCAAACCAGTCTACTGTGTCATGCTTGCGCTCTGAGGTTAGCCTTTCCCAGGCTGAATAGTTTCCTGAATAGTCACTTTGGTCTTCAGTTTTTCAGTCACGAGCAGCATTCTCTGTACCTTTTGCAAGATTCACATTCTTAGCTCACTGATCACACTGATAAGCCTTCCTTTTGTTTTGTTATCATTGTTGTTATTTAGTCTTACTGTTCTTTTTTCTTCATTTGAGGGGCTTTAGTGGAGTTTGGGGGTTTGGCTTTTGGATTTTGGGGTTTTTTGTTTTTGTTTTGTTTTGTTTTCGGTGCCAGGCATCAGACTCATGACCTCACATTTGCCAGGCAGGTGCTGTGCCTCTAAGCTAAATCATCCCTGGCCGTTTTGCTGTTGATTTTCCTTTTTTTCTGACACTTTCAAGGAATATGAATAGTATCGGAAAAATAAAATGAATTTGTCTTCCATACTCAGTCAGATGTTCAGAGCATTAGACTAGGATCTGACACAGAATAACACAGTTCTAGTAACTTACTAGTCATGAAAATAAAAAGGAATTACAATGGCTTCTACAGTATTTATTCCAGTAAATCAAGTTTATTTTGATAAATTATTAAAAGGACAAAATTAACTATATTTGTTTGCTTTTCAGATCGTCTTATCAGGCACAGAGCCTGTGCCCTAAGAGACACTGCGTATGCAATAATTAAAGAAGAACTTGATGAAGACTTTGAGAAACTTTGTGAAGAGATTCAGGAATCTCGGAAGAAAAGAGGTGAGAAAAGTATTTGGCATCAGACAAGATCCGTGAGATGTATTAAGCCTTTTAATTAGTCCTTCGTGTAGTTTTGAATGTGAAGACCCATTTTGAAATCCCACATCTCT
>PVIR01034893.1:0-16903 GCA_004026965.1 Petromus typicus | reverse complement strand
GGTGTGGAGACCCACACCCAGCAGCAACCAGTACCACATACCACAGTGCCGGGCGTGGTGGCTCACGCCTGTAATCCCAGCACTCGGGAGGCAGAGGCAGGAGGATTGTGATGTGAGTTTGAGGCTGAGCTCAGGGCCAGCCTGAACCACAAAGCGAGACCCTGTCTCCAAAAACCTAAAAAAAAAAAAAAAAAAAATCTTCCCTGTTCTCTCCATATTGTCCTGACTATCAGACAATGTCGGGTGACCCCCTACGATGAACACATTCAATTCAGCAGCTAACACAGATGCCTGGGACCAAAGCACCAAAAGCAGTGCTGAGAAAGGAGAGGGAAGTACACACATTTTCTTTACACACTCTTTGATTTCCTTCACTTCCCCTGACTATGCAGATAGCTGCTTCATTGCAGGATTGCTGCTGAAGTATTAGCATATACTTCATTGAGAGCGGAATTGTGTGTGATTAGTGATAGAACATTGGCATTGGTGGAAAACACTAGAATATCAAAGGGAAAAATAGGGTTTTGAGTCACTGCACATATAGCAGCCTAACGCTGTAGTTTTTTTTTTGGTTTTTTTTTTTTAATACAGTGTTGGGATATGTTTAAATTTCCTTAATTTAGGGCATGTTGAACATTAATGCCTTAAAAGGAAATTCTGGGGATTCAGTCAACTCTTAGCTTCCTCAGACAAATAATACTTTGTATTCTAAGTGACACATAATAATCCCATGTACACTTGAAAGACCATAGTCTCCTTCAGATTTAAGACCTTTCGTAAAAAAAATCCTGAATTAAGAACATCTGTAAACAGGTGAGACTCATCACCTTCCCACAAGGTGACCCATCCACAGGTGTGAATTACTGACCTCTGCGTGGGAGACACGGTCCCTGAACACGTGGGCACTACTGCAAGTGTCATATTCACCATTAGGTCTGTCGTAAAGAAAGCACCGTAGGAGCCGTTACTGTTGACTAGTCACGACAAGGAACAGCAGGAAAAATCAGCTGAAATGCGTTCATTTCAATGAAAGTAATATTCCTGCTAGCAAATACGAGTTTTCCAATGAGGTTGGCAGACCAAAAACTTGACACTGAAAATCACATGGCAAGTTTATGGTAAAAATTACTTCAGGCTCTTGACTCTGTTCTTATACTTACAAGGGAACTTGCTGTCACTTGCTTCCTCCCAGACTATAGCTCTATCCAGGTCCTTCCTGTAAGGTATAGATTCTGCTTTGCAAAGACATCCATTAGCTGGAATTACGCCCATATTCTCCACCTACCTTCTGCATGCAGACCAAGTAGCATCCAATTTCTCTAGCAAAATTTTTTAGAAGAACTGATTCAGTTCCTTCATACTCTCAATTTCCGTCCATATCCCAAGTAACCAAAGTCAGGCTTCTAGGAGAACCCAAGGATTACCAGTTCTTCCTAATTATCACAAGGAGTTTAAACTGCTAAACTCAAACGTTGTTTTTCAGCCTCTGTACTTTTTGGAATGCTAGTGACATCTTATGACATTAATGGGATATGTTATTTTTTTCCCCCAAACTCCATTCTTTCCTCTGTTCCCATGATATCTTACCTTTCTTTTTCCCTACTTTCTGAAACATCTTTTTTCCCTCATTTTCCTTGCTCCACCACTTTCAAAGCCTTCCCCCCAAATTTCACCTCTTAGCCCACTGCTATTCTGTTCTATTGATTTCTTCTTAATTCACTCACATTCGTAAGCTCTATATACTATTTCTAGAGCTGACTTATACCTTACAGTGCCCAATCTCAGCCCAGGGCCTGTTCCCTTCCTGGCCCCTTGGGGGCGCTGTGTGCATAACTCCTCTAGGCCTAGCATACGTATCTTCCTTTATCTGACTTTCTCACTGACTTTACATGGCTATATACCTTATTTCAGTCGCTGGCCCCAACTTTCACCGAATTATCCATACCAAAAATATAACTCCCTCTCCATTTCATTAATCACCAAGCCTTAATATTTTTTAGACCGCCATTTAAAAAAATAAACTTTTGGGCCAATAATATTGAATAAATTATATTTTCCATTTGTCATTTTACATGCATACAAGTACTGGCAGAAGTACTTAGTTCTGCCTAGAAGTTCAACTTTTCTGGCCCTCGACCTCAATACTATCTTTACTTGGTTTAGTCCCACAAATTTATTAGATTTAATTCGAAAAACATAAGGCTGGATTAGAAGTCCATCATTCGTATTCCTCCAATACTAGTTTACACATCCCTTGTTGCACTTCAAGTGAAATAATCTGCTTCTATATCTATCTTCCTCATTACTATGTATATTTATTCAACCATATCAGTAGTGCTTAACACAATGTATGCAATAAATTAGGTGGATAAAATGTCTGCTGAAGGTAGGGTAAGAACAGTGGTTTCTAATTCTCAGTAACACATTAGCATAACTTGTAACTGAGTATTTCCAAGTAGCTATTAGAGAGGACTTTGAATGTCCACCATACAAATAAATGACTAATGTTCAAAGTGATTAATATGCCAAATACCCTGATCTAATCACTGCGCATTTTAGATATGTTTTTAAAAACTACCTTGCACCCCGCCCAAAATACTGTATGTACCACTGTGTCAATTAAAAACAATAAATGTTGGCCAAATTAATAAATAAATGCACCATTTACTCATGCGTTTATTTGTTTACTTTCCTCCTCCAAAAGGAAAATACTAGACAGCCAACCTTACATATTATAATCTGTTGGGCAATAATATTTCTCAGGAAAAAGGCCTATTAGTCAGCCTCTAATGAGATAAGGTAAAACGCCTAAGTCCTCAATTCTCTGGATCAACTCTGTATGACTTGAACTGTGTAGTGACTACAGATTGGACAGTGGTGTTCGGCTCAGTCGGCAGTCTCGCTGTGATGCAGCTTCGCAACTGATTTTTCAGTTCTTCGTCATGACATTACTTTCTAAACAGTGATATCGTTAGCTTTATTCTATCTGTAAAGTATAGTGCCGACCATGTCGTATGTGTGCAACAAATCTTTGCAATATCCCTTTGTACAACCCAGAACTTATTTCACAATCAAAGGAAATGCATGAGCAAAATATTATTTTTCTATAGCTGAAAAAAGACCACATACATTTTACTAGTTTAATGATTTTTGGAAAAAGCATTGTATGCCCAAAAAGGACTGTCACCTGGAATTACATTTGGGTACACTTTATTTTAATTCCAATGATATTCAGGCACAACTCAGCCAGTGAGAGAAATGAAGAGGAGTATTTGACATTATACCATTAACAGTGGCAACACTTATGCCTGGAACAAGTGGTCTGTACTTTCAAAGAGATCAGGGCGCTGGGCCGTGCAAAGCAGGACACTGCTGTTATCACCGCCACTTTCCTAAGGCTTGTTGCTGGAGAGACACGAAACACGTGTCACAGGCCTACCACGATCTGAGTGTCCTTGACACTGTGGCCCAACTCTGTCCCAGATGAAATATATTTCTAATCTCCCTTCAGTCTACAGAACTCCTAGGGCTTGCAGCAGTGAAAGCAGGTCTTTGAAACTCGTATCCTTCTCCCTTTTTATTTTCCTTGTCCAGCCCCACAGGATTGTGCTCCTTGATTATGCTCTTTTGTCCTCAAGTTTCTTCCTTGCTCTAGGTCTGGTGCCCTTGGTACTGATTTCATCCCACCCTGGAGATCTGGAAACTGAACACAATACAGAGGTCACAGGCCTTACCTGTGCCTCTGCCTCCTAGAGTTGAGAGGGGAGAAAAGATCAGAGGACATGGGCATTAGCTTCTGGCAACTTCGGTGATAATCACCGTCATCTCCTGAATATCGTCTCTCTAACCCCTAGAACAGAGTCCGAAAAGACAAGTGGAATGAAGGAAAGAAACCCTTTCTAGCAGCAGTGCTCTGACTGTGCACGCTCAGCAACTACGACACAGCCAAGCTTGTATGCATTTGGAGAACGACCTGGTGAGAAGGATCACACTTGTTCTATGTACAAAGCAGAGCACGTGGGAAATTTCTTTCCGTTTGCCCCAAAGTCAATGGCTTTGACATGTACGCAATGCGTCGCCATTGGCATACTGCTACAGGGCTATTCAATACTGTAAGAAGGGTCTTATGACTCCTAGTGGTGGCAAGTGACTGAACATAAGCAGCACATAAAGATTTTTAAGTCTTTCCTGCCTCACACTACAGGGCTATTGGCATATTTGATACATCTTATTTTAGCACAATATATACAATTATTGTCACCAACACATCTACCTGCGACATGCATCCTATCACTGACTCCAGATAAGATGAAGAAGATAACAATTGGACCAGGCATCCAGCTCAAGGGGTACCATGGCTACCCTGCAAGCACAAGGGCCTGAGTTTGGTTCCCTGTACTGCAACAACCTGAGTAACACAGCTCAGGTCAACTTTAATACCTCACCTTATTTACCAGGAAAAATATGAGTTATAGCAACATTGGTAAAAATTAGAGGGCATAAACATCTTCCCCATTTCAAATTGGCTCTGAAAATCAATATACCCACCATGCCATCCCCTAAGTATGCTATAAATGGAACATTTTTGATAGTCAAAGTGAATTAAAAGCTTGACAAATCCCAGGCGTGAAAATAAAGAAAAACACGAAACCCATGGCCACAGGAAGGGGTGGGAATGTTGAAGACAGGGTTGGCAGGCCGGGCACCGTTTCCGAGAGCAGCTGCTGGCATTCTGCTCTTTTGTATACAGACCCCCGATTTCCTAAAAGGTCCATTTTATGGCTGGTTTCTACAAGTGAGGTCGGGATGAGCGGATGACCCAGCTGTGCGGGCCAGGTGAGGCCGACAGGCTGTCTGAAGTATGTGCTTCGGTTCTAGTGTTTCCTGTCACAAAGCCCAGCAGTGCCCCCCGAACCTCCAGGTGCTACTTCTAAAGAGCCGACAGGATCCACAAAAGCTCTGGAGAAAATGTGCTTCTTTCGAGTGATCACATCATAGTCCAAATTGAAGGCGAGCAGCGCTAGCCCTCTGAAGCTGACAGTGAGACAGGCCATGCTCCGAGCATGTGGCCCTTATCAGAGCCACTTAGGGTAACAGCATCCTACCAAAGAGCTCTGGGGCTGGGAAAAGACAGAGGCCTTATTACTCCTACAGGGAGCAACACTGCAGACCACTTCTGGGAATGCAAATGAACGAAACCCCATGTGACAGTTGTAATAAAAGGCTCCTGTCTTTCTGCAAAGCAGTCAGATGCCATCTGGCAATCCGGTTGACGTCAGCGGGCCCAGAAAAACTGTCCTCTCCGCCTCCCCTTCCACCCCCAACTCTGCTTTCCCCTCCTCCCTGGCAAAGAGCTGGACTTTCAGTTATGGAGAAGGATGGGGGCTAAGGAGCCTTTTCAAACAATTTATTCTGTTTCTGATCTGCTCCGTTTTAAAGAGCAGTGTTAGCGTCTGAACCATAGCAGTGTTTGGTCCCTGCTTTCCAAATTCCAGAGAAAGGTTGACTAGATCACTGCTTGCAAAAGAAAATAAAAAGCCTTTTCTATCTGTATATTAGGACTCTAGGTAGTTAGATTATGTGAGTAGAAGTCTTAAAAAAATGATAAAGTTCTGATCCAAGGCATCCTTTGATCACTGTAGTCCTCAGTGTTATACCTATACCTAAGCAAGTTGGCAGCCCTAGGCCAAACAGAATGGCATAAGAACGGGGACATATAATAGGTACTGTAAAGTAGAAAGAAAATCTTCAAAGAGGAGAGGGAACTGGGCGGGACAGGGGAAAGGAAAGAAGGGGAAGAAAAAAACAGAAGGTAAAAAGGGAAAAAATAGAATTAAAACTTATGTATATAAGGGTGGAGGAACTGGGAGGGCAAGGGAATGGGAAAAAATGAGAGTTGAGCTATATCATGTACCAATACAAATTCTCAATAAAAATGAGATTGTAATGTATACCTAAACTGTATCAACAGACTCAGAAAAAAAAAAAAAAAAACTGACTCACCATGCATACTTATTTCAACAGCTCATTAGAAGCTCAGAGGAACAGATCTGTTTTTCAGTGCCAAAGGCATACGAGATACAGATAGAAAGATGATAGATAGATAGAGATATAGACATATAACGCATTTGCCTTAGGTATATTCCATGAAAACAATTTTTTAAAATTACTGCACTCAAAGCAAACAGATTAATTGGATTTTTGTACTGTTCGGGTTTTGTTTTGTTTTGTTTTGTTTTTTTGAGACAGGGTCTTACTTCTGTAGTTCAGGCTGGTCCTGAACTCAGCCTCAAACTCAGCCTGAGCTCAATCCTCCTGCCTCTGCCTCCTGAGTGATGGGGTTACAGGTGTGAGCCACCACACCTGGCACTGTGGTATGCGGTATTGATTGCTGATAAGTGTGAGTCTCCACAGCCAGCATTGTTGTATGTGGTTACCAGGGATCAAACCTGGGTCCTTGTGTTTGCAAAGCAGGTGCCAGAACCACTGTGCTAAATTCCTGGCCCGGATATCTGTACTTCTGATCAAACAAATGGCAGAAGAAATACCATCAAACATAAATACTTTACAGAAATCCTAATTAAAATAAATTTCTACCTAGTACTTATAGACAGTATAGAAAATTACAGTAACATAGTAATTTTGGGGGATTATTGGCTCTATGGATTTTTTTTAAATTAATGAGGGAGAAGTTTAATACTTACAATATCTAAACTGTTCCTACAAGTAAGAAGTACCACTAAAAGAAAAAGTAAAATGGGCTCAGTCAAGCAGAGGTAATCATGGTGGCCCACACCTATAATCCTGTCACTGAGGAAGCTGAGACAGGAGGATCCTGAGTTTGAGACCATCTGGACTATATAGTGAGTTCTAGGCCAAACTGTATTACATGGCAAAACCTTGTATTTAAAAATAATCAGTAAAAGAATACATATTTTTTAATGTGTTCCTATAATTTCACCTATCACATTCATTCTTATTACCTAAGTAGTCAGATTAAAAACATAACATGAAAATAGTATTATCCATCACATTACACGCACAGGGCCAACTAGTAAGTGGTGAACTAATTTGAGAGCTGCTTAGACACATTGCTAGGACACCTTCTATGTCCTAAAGTTTTCTTACCTCGCCTTTAAAAAACCTTCAACCTTCTAACACTCAAAATAACCTTTGCTATCATTGTTTTCAAATTACCATCCCGCCTGAAAACCTACTCACCACACATTGATTTTTACAGCCCTGTGTCGCTTCTGGGCTAAACTGGCCTAAGTCCCTTTTATCTAATAAACTTTCAATCCCATTCCAGCTCACAGGAGGAAGAGGGTACAGTCTCACTGACAGAAGGAGCCAAAGCCTTGAAGAGTGTGTGAGGGCGGGAAGAGGTGAGGAGACGCGATGAGATGTGGCGGGCCCGCAGCCACCAGGCTGGAAGTTACTGTCCTTTGCCTCCCTTCACCGCCTTCACCTCCCAGGTCCTGAGACCTCTGGGGCCTCAGCTCTCAGTTCCTCATTGTCTCCATCTCCACTCTGGCTGTTCTCTTTTTTTTTTTTTAAGCAAAATTCTGGTGTTTCTTCTTCTCAGAAGGTTGTTCCTTCCCTCTGTGTGTGTGAAACATGTTGTTCTTGTTACATACATGGCGCATGCCTTGTCTCTTCCTGCCCACTCAGCCTTTTTATGAAGTAACTGCTCTCATGAGCACATGTTTGTGTTTACATTGAACTTCAGGAGTAGGTACATATGTTGACCTATCTTGCTTTTCTATATTTCCCTTCCCTTTCCCTCTAGCCTGATCCCCAGTCTCTGCATCTTCTCAAGGGAACACTAAGCCTGCTGGAAGACAGGTTAGGTAGAATTCCTGGAGACATTGGCATAAGGAAAGATTTTATGAACAAAACCTCAGGAGCACGGGAACTAGCAGAAGGAATCAACAACTGGGATCTCATTTGCGTTTCTCTTCCCTATTGTCTATTTTTAAAAATGACATTCATATAAGAGAAGGTATCTAATAGTTAAACTTTCCCATTTTATTTATTTTACCTAACATTATGGTCTGATGGGGCATCGATTTTCCTACAAATGACTCAAATTTGTCTTTCTTTATGGGAGAGTAGTACTCCACTGTGTACAAACACCACATCTTCATTATACATTTATCTCTTGATGGACATAGAGGTTACTTCTGAGCTTTAGCTAAGGCTCCATTCAGCTCTCTCTCTCCTCTCAGAGGCTTTTGTTGATCATTTCTGCTGTTCTGCTAGTGCCTGCTACATATATGTTCATTTTAAAATCTGCATTTGGTCATGTACGTCTATTTTCCCATGGGAGTTCAGCTATCGTTCGGTCAGACAGTATTACTCATCTCGGCACTCTCAGCGTTGGGGTGGTCTTAAGGGCTCACATATGTCTGTCACAAAATGAAGGAGCAATGGTGAAGTCATCCACCAAAGTCAAAACCAAAACATCGAAGTAAAAAAGGATTCAAAAGATCACTTATTATGGCTGAAAGAAAAACAAAACAAAACAAAACAAAACTTGGATTTACTGAATGAACTCTCTATCCTACTAGCATGCTAGACATAGTCACACAGGATCCCATTTGCTAATGAATGAAACTCTGGGAAGCAAGAACTATGAGAGTCATTTCATTATGAAGAATCAGATTCTAGGAGGTTTCTGAGCCGGCAAGTAGTAGGGACCGAACGGAACGCAGGTCTGCGCATGCTCAGCCTTGCAAGCTCTTCAGTAACTTCCATTGTTTGAGTTAAAACAGCAGAGAAGAACAGGAGAAGGCGGCGAGGAAATAAATAACCCATTGTTAAAGTTGGGCGTGAGTCTTGACAATTCCAAGAAATAAATAACAGTAGGCCAGAAGGCAAAAATTTAACAAGGTGCATTTGGAAAATACCAACTCCAGGCTGAGCCTAAACTGTGTTACAGGCCCAGGACATTAGCTGAGAAACTAAAGGTCATTAGTAGCTGCTGATTTAGGGTTCAGTCCTCAATGAACATATTAACAAAGCACATTTTTCAAAAGCACCTGTCACTTGGTAACTACTGTTCTTTATGCACTGGACATGTTGGTTCTAGAGATGGAAAATAAATTAAGAAAGCTCTGAGAGCGTCAGGCAAAGGAAAATGTCAATTTAGGAACTGGAGATAGGGTGACACTGGGCTACTATTAATGGATTTGTAATTTTAAGCTTTTAACAATGAGCAAAAGGACCTAACATTTTCAAAAGAGTATCGAATGAAAGAGTAGAAGTAAAAAAAAAAAAAAAAAAAAAAATGTTCTTTCTGAGGGCCTTACCTAAGAATAGCTTCTCTTCCATGAAAACTTTTTTTTCCTAAACTAATGGAGAAATCCAAAGAACAGACTCTAAACCCATCCAAAAAACAGTTATCATGGGGAAGGAAAGCAATGACATGAAAAATTAATGGCACACTGGAATAGATCCATGTCACAAAGCAGCCTTCACATTGTCTAAGAGGTAGCCCCAACGCTGAAACACCCTATATTCACAGACTACCCCTATGGACTGTAACATAAGAAAAAAAAAAAAACCAATAAACTCGATTCAACAGACTAGTCAATCCAAAAAGAAAATATTTTAGTCAAGAGTCTGATGTTCTATATAAAGTTAAGAATATAGTTGGCTATCAAGGAATAGGTAATATGGAAGAGTCCTGTCAATGTGAAAACTAGGCTGTGATAACAGAGGGCTGATCCTGCTAAATCTTATGTCCAGAGAGACATTCTAGAGAGATAAAAGACTTAAAAGTATTGTTTTCATTTTCAATTCAGTTTCACTGATATTATGGCTCTGAACTGTGTCAGTTAATTTGGGATTCTAAGTGTTGTCGTGAGTTACTTTCCGGCATGTGGACCTGCCTGTGTAATTCTATCATCTATAAAATCCAAACTTCTATAGATTCTGTCTTGCTGAAAATTATAAACTTCCTGATAAAGCTATCACACAGTGGAAAAAGTTGTCTTCCCTTCCTGTGCAATTTCCTGAGGAGTTCATATTTCAGCCTGATTTTTCTCACAGAAACGCATTTCTGGACTTGCAAAACCACATGGCTTGTCTTGTTTAAGGAACCAGACACTCCCATCTTACACAGTCATCCCTTTGAGCACCTGCGGGCCGCAGCCATTCTCGAGGCCAAGCCAAGACCTGTCTTCTCCAATCAGCTCCAAGTCTATAGTCACCAATATCTCACAGTTCTTCACAGAAATGCAAGAGCTCTCTTACTTCACATCAGAATAGATTTGACCAATCTCACACTATTTGTTTTCTCCTACTTTTTGTGAGGTATAAAAATGAAAGTCTATTTTGGTAGGAACTGCCAAAGTTTCTTAATTGTTCATCCATAGGTGGAAAAGAAGAGAAAAATATACAGCAACATAGAAATTAGCATATATTGAATACTACCTTATGCCAGAGACCAGTCTATGTGCTTTCTATAGATTATACAGTTTGGGCCTTTTATCACTCTGGGAAGAGGTCACTAACATTATCTTCATCTTGCAGATGAGCTCACAGAGTTTAAGTAACTGGCCACAGGTCTACCTCTACGGAGCGATGGGCACTGACAGCATCCCAGGCAGTCCTGGTTGTACAGCCTGTGACCTTACACACTAATTCGTTAACTCATATACTGTCTTGTACAGAAATTCAATTGAAAGAGATCTTTGTCAATCCTCTCCTTCCTAATCAAATCACTGGTAGAGTTAAAGTAAGGTAAAGAAAGCAACTCCTTGGGAATAGCCCAGAAATCAATGCAAACCCGTCTATGCCTACTTCATTGTGCCTAAATTCCAAATATGTATTTGTTGAAGGTATAATTGTGGGGCTTTAAAGCAGTTTAAAAATAAAGTTTAATGTTAAGGAAACACTGTGAAAGGAACCAGGAATTCACATCTCATGCAGTCAAAGTAGAGAAGATACAGAACATTTAAAATATGAGTTCTGAGCAACACCCACAGACTTGTGGCAGGGACTGATCTGCTATCATCTGGACAGGTTCCAAACAGAATCATGTTCTCAGACACTGAAGGGAAAAGGAAAGAGAGGGACCAGGGAAAACGTCTGCAATTTTTGAACTGCTCTGCAGAGTTCAAGAGTTTGCTGGGTAAGAGGTAGCATTTCTAGAGTACTTAACTTTTGACCCTTTCTAAAATTAGCCCCCACCCCACACACATATCATGACTAGGAGAATATTATTCCAAATGTAGTTCTTTTTAGTTTAATACCTCTCTATGCCACCATGAATTTCATTGTACAATAGTACACTTATTTTTGAGTGCAAGCACAGTCAATAGTTCCACTCACAGGTACACAAAACAAACCACAAAAATATAAAAATCTACATTTACGCATTGTTATAAATATCAATGTATAGCTGTAATGAGTATTATTTCAGATTCTAGCCTATAGCACAGGTCAATAGTAACAGATCATTCTAAGGTTAATTATATATTTATAATACTATGAATATTATGCTTTTATTACTTGAATATTTTTAACTTTAATGTACTTTAATATTTACTACTAAGAATGTATATACAGAGTGACTATTTCCATCAGAATAATTTTCTTTTAAATCCAATTTGAAAGTTGCTGGTCATGAAAAGATATTTCCATATGAAATTTGGAAAGATAGTATCTTTTTATAAAATGTTTCTCTTGAAGACTTCAAGCCAACAGAGACTTAAGTGTTTAGAAAATTCAAAAAAAATTATCTAAACTAAACAATACAAATATCAATTTTTTGAGAATACGGATTTAATATCTTTTTCTTTTCTTCTCTCTTTTTTTTTTTTGAGACAGGGTGTCACTTTTGTAGTTCAGGCTGGCCCTGAGCTCAGCTTCAAACTCAGCAATCCTCCTGCCTCTGCCTCCTGAGTGCTGGGATTACAGGCGTGAGCCACCACACCTGGCACTGTGGTATGTGATACTGATTGCTGCTGGGTGTGAGTCTCCGTGCCCAGCCTTCTTGTGTGTGGTTACTGAAGATCAAACCCCCTGTCCTTGCACTTGCAAGACAGGTGCTAGAACCACTGAGCTAAATCCCCAGCCCCAGATGTAAATTCTAAAAGTAGCTTATTTTCTTTATCTTACTGATGAATCTGGGTCCAATTTAAGATTCTGGTATTTTGCAATTTCTGTGTGGATTTTACATGTAGAGAGATGTATAAGTACGTATTGCATGCTCAGCTCCAAAAGGAGACAAAACTATCAAGCCTATTATGTTCTTCAGTTTCCAGTGTTTACAGATATATTTAAATGGTTTAGCAAGAAAATTTAGTGTGGAGAAAATGGTAAGTGGTGGGATAGAAAGCAGACATTTGGCTTCAAGCTACAAGGCAGGTACTTTATACTATAAACTGTACACGTTACATAGTCACCTGTTATTTGATGATCCAGAGCAACACAAATTTTAAAAACCAGAAAAGAGAATTTTACCTCTAAGTCAGGCAAGTTTGATAATTTGGTGTAGTGAGCACTTACAACAGTCATTAAATTTTTACCTGCTACTTTAACTAAATTTAATGTTTGTCATGGTAATGAACTATTTCTAGCTTGCTTTTTCCCTCCAGTAATTAAGCTAATATTCTGAGTGCTTTTCATAATCTTAAAAGGAAAGTTAGAAAACCATCTTTTGCTATTTTTTTTTCCCAAACCCAAATGAGTTCATTGTGAGGAAGGTTGTTTGAAAGTCTGAGTACTCAACAAACCAAGAAGCTGTAATTTTCTTGATAGTGAAACCTTCCATTTGCTTTTGAAAGCAGGAGGGTGGCACGCCATCCTCCTTTCTATTCACAATTCAAAACTATTTTTTATGCGCTAATGTACTTTTGAAAATGCCAGAACCGAATTCAAGAGGTTAATTCATCCCGTTAGCTGTGACTGTTAGGAAATGCTCTATCTTTTCATGTTTGTCAGGAAATCCATACGTGAGTGTATGGAGAGGGCGGAGAGGAGCATTACTTTAATGCCAGGGTCTGCATTTATTCCTCTGACTTATTAACACACACTATTGCTCTTGACGTCACAAAGATTAAATAGCAAAACATAATTTGCAGTAATTTGACTAGCACCACGATCAACAGAACGAGCCGCAGAAAGAATCAGAAAGCCCTGTCTTCTCAACATGCATACTAAGTGACGGACAGCTATGATCACAGTCCTAAATTGATTAAATGCATTTGGACCTTCAAATAGATTTTAATATTAGCAGTGTGGTCGTAGAGTTGAATTTTGAAATGGATTTTTCTAGTCTTGTCTCCAATCCCAATCAACTATCATTCATCCTTCAAAATGATCAGCTTTGATGAAATTATCCCCGAAGACTTCAGCCTATATTGATTTTTCAACTTCCAGCCAATAGTCCAGATAATACCGTTTGAATCTGTAAACTGCTCTCCTCATTTTTCAGTGTTTGGGTTTATGCATTCAAGTCGCTATATGAATGGGCAAGGTGAATTAAATTGGATTACACAGATATTTCTCTAATGCCAACTACTCAATTTTAATTGGCTGTATTAAATTTTGATCACCTTGACATAGTCTCATTTCTAAATCCCAAATAGCAGGTCATTTCCAGAAGATTCTTTTAATTTCTTCGATGAGCAGACCAATCCTGGACCAACCTTCCCAACAGAAAGGGCTGGGACAGAGCACTAATTTCCCATCCTTTGCCAACTCGAGCTTCCTCCTCTACTGCCGGTGGTTAATCCTGCCTTATACGGTGGCTGTTCATCGCCATGGTCTTGGAGTGAGGATAATACAGAGCAGAGGCTAAACCAAAGCATAACAGCTTGACGATGCCAGAGCAAGACATAAAGTTTATGAATTTAACAGTCGGAGTCTGCTTAATACCACAGAACCACCTAGTCAAGCTTGACCGTAACTGTCCTTGCGTCAAAAATACAGACCCTAGGACTATAGCTTATTTATGAAACTATCTATGGGGAGCATATTAGTCTCATGAGCCTCGCAGTCCCTCAGAACAGTGTGAAATTCCCAGGGAGGAACTGAAACCCATCACCTAATTGATGTTTCAGGAAGTTATTTCTCTGAAGCCATAAACTCTAAGCTATTCAGTCTCCCCTTAAAAGAAATAAGATAAGTGGAATTCTGTTAGGACAACACCTCTACTCTGGTAAATTTTTAAAATCTATACTTTTTACTAGTTTATTTTTAAAATTGACATCTCTACTTTCTCAACTTCTGAAAGCTGTGAGGTATGGTCCAAACGTATGAATGTTTAAATTTTAAAACAACTATTACTGTAAAATAGACATTGTCATTCACTCCCCTAAGTATACTCCCCCTTGCTTACAACCCACTTATTCTATCTCTCTTGCCACTTTCTGAAGCAGTTCTGGGAGTCCCTTTTCCTCAAGTGTCTTTGTAAGTTGTGATACAGAGTAAGTGAAGTCTGCTTCTGAGAGTCCTGCAAGGCAAGCTCATATAAACACAATCATGTTCTTCATGGACCATGTTCACTGGCTCAGTCCCCTCGCAACCTCTGTGTCTTTCACAAAGTCAAAATGATACTGAAAGGTGAACATTCTGAAGTGACAGAATGCATAGCGGGAGCTAAGGCAGCTCACCTAAAGACAGTCATGAAAGGGGCTTCCAGAACTGCTTCAGAATACGGCTGAAAGAAGGGATATATGCATTTGAAGCCAGGGAGAGTATTTCAATGGAGATTAATGGCAGCCTTTTACTGTAATGAATTTCTGAAATTTAAACACACCTTGTGGTTTTCAATCAGACTTCATGGTGTCTGAGTTGCCTTTATTTTTTCTAACAAATTTATCAATTATAAAAGGATACAAAAGACTTTTTATCATTTTTGGCTAAATAAAATACTGGGTATTTTCCAAACATCGTATGGCAAATTCCATTTTTATACTAGATGATACATGTTGAATTTCATTTTTTTGTTACATCCCACAGCCACGGACTTTTAAAGCAAAAATAATCCAGCCGGAGTTCATTAGTTTTTAGATTGATATGGCTGGAATACAAGGGGGTTATTTGTCTAATTTGAGATTATATGGCTACTTAGGTGCCAAATAAGTTAAGATCAAAATACACACAGCATTTCTAGTTTTCTGTAAGTAAATTGAATATGCAATCATCACATAATACATCACAATATCAAATAATACATACTATGGAAGAAAGGAGCTGGAAGTGTAGAATATCCACCTTGTTCATATCCTCTCTTGACTCCACTGTGCACTAGTTGAATTGTAAACTGCTAAATAGGCCAAAGAAAGCAGGTCGTTCCCAGCTAACTGGCTTCCGAAAGTTGGAAAACTCTTCACTGATCCCCCCTTGCGTGGGTGGTTCCTGAGGGTCTGCCCACCCCCGCACAGTCTTTGTTCCGGTTCCTGCTTAACACCATGGTAACATTTCCTCCTCTGAAGTCCTTCAGGTAGAGCTATTCTGCCCTGCTGCAGCTGAGTGGCATTGACCAGCAGCACCTGCGAGTTTCCCTCGTATTCAAAGATCCTTCGCTGGTTAACAAAAAACTCCTGAATATCCAACTCTTCCTTACAAGCTTCACAATCATGTGCAAAACTGCCCCTGAATGAATTATAACTTTAAGGGAAACTAGCCCTGGAGAATCCACGTTCTTCCCTAAACTTGCTGCCCCTCCCAGATGTCCTACTGAGTGACTGATTACACCACAGAACTGGTTGCTTCAGTTAGAAAAGAACATATCCTTTTTTTTTTGAGACAGGGTCTCGCTTTTGTGGTTCAGGCTGGCCCTGAGCTCAGCCTCAAACTCACATCACAGCAATCCTCCTGCCTCTGCCTCCCGAGTGCTGGGATGACAGGCGTGAGCCACCACGCCCGGCACTGTGGTATGTGGTACTGGTTGCTACTGGACGTGAGTCTCCACACCCAGGTATGTGGTTAACCGGGGATCAAACCTGGGTCCTTGCGCTTGCAAGACAGGCGCCGGAACCACTGAGCTAAACCCCCAGCCCAAACATATCCTTTCTTATTTCTCTCTCCTCCTTCCCTCCATCTACACACACACGCATGCACACACACGCACGCAGGCACATACACACACAAGGTATTTTGCTAGATACTGGGAATCCCACTGGGAACAAAGTCCGTGTGAGTTCAGCCCATTTGCAGAGGCAAATTAAAACAGAGGGCAGAGGAACTCGATGGGGAGAACCGGAGAGAAGGTTGTGCAGGAAAAGACGCACCGCTGCCCTTCGGAGTCTTCACAACACTTGGTCCTATTTGCGTTCATCCGTATCACTGTCTAGTCTTTGGCTTCGTGCATCTTGCCTTCCGTGCATCTGGTACCTGAATTTTGCCATCTGAATAACTTTAAAGAACTGAGAAAGGACTACGGGTGTGGCTTAGTGTGAGTGATGCCCGAGCATCTATGAGGTACTGTGTTCAAACCCCAGTGCTTAGGGTGGGTAGTGTATCAATCAACCCATCTTCAATGTATGTAGCCATAGGATTATCTTCCTAACACACAGATGTAATCCTAACAGTTCCAACCTAGATCCTTTAAAGGCTTAAGGAAAGTGTCACAATGATCTCTCGGAATCCAAGATTCGGTTATGATAATTCCCAACCTATGTCCTTTAAAAGCTTTAGGAAAAATTAAAATATGAAGTCCTTCAAAAAGAGACCTCTGTCCATCTCTGCACACTTGATCAGGCATCTCTGTACAACTATGATGCCACTCAGCTTTTACTTCAGATACTTTTCCGTGGCCCGGATACTCCAGCAAACTCCTTTCCTTTGATAACGTCTCTGCACCTTCAACAGCCCAGTCAAGTGTGGCCTCCCGTTTACCAGGGATTTCCTGGGCACTTTACATCTCCTTATCAGCTCCTATCGTTCT
>PVIR01034892.1:0-16886 GCA_004026965.1 Petromus typicus | reverse complement strand
CTCTTCCCGGTTTGGGCAGAACGGTCTCAGAGACAGCTGATATGGAAATACATACATTTAAAAATATCTCAAAAAACCCTCCTGTCGGGGCCGGGGAGTTAGCTCAGTGGTTCCGGCGCCTGTCTCGCAAGCGCAAGGACCCGGGTTCGATTCCCCGGTAACCACATAACAATACTGGACGTGGAGACCCACACCCAGCAGCAACCAGTACCACATACCACAGTGCCGGGCGTGGTGGCTCACGCCTGTAATCCCAGCACTCGGGAGGCAGAGGCAGGAGGATTGCTCTGATGTGAGTTTGAGGCTGAGCTCAGGGCCAGCCTGAACCACAAAGCGAGACCCTGTCTCCAAAAACCTAAAAAAAAAAAAAAAAAAAAACCCTCCTGTCTCAAGAGCCTGGAAAAAGCAAAATAAACCCTAAACAAGTAGATGGATAGAGACAATGAAGATAAGTCAATGAATAAAAGTCAATGGACTGGAACACAAAGATAAGGAAGTTAGTAGTACTGATATTATGAAAAACAAGCCTACAGTGAGAGAGGGAGAGAGAGAATGAGAATGAATTATTAATATCATAGATGAATTGGAAATTTACTACAGATCCTGAAAATATCAAGGGGATAATGAAGAAGTAGTGTAAATAACTTTACCCACAAGAATTTTACAACTTGGGCAAAATGGAGCCCTTTCTCAAAACAAAAAAAAATACAGCTGTATATACACTCAATTTAAAAATAGAATAACTCGGGCCGGGGATTTAGCTCAGTGGTTCTGGCGCTTGTCTTGCAAGTGCAAGGACTCGGGTTCGATCCCCAGTAACCACATACAATACTGGACGTGGAGACTCATGCCCAGCAGCAACCAGTACCACATACCACAGTGCTGGGTGTGGTGGCTCATGCCTGTAATCCCAGCACTCGGGAGGCAGAGGCAGGAGGATTGCTGTGATGTGAGTTTGAGGCCGAGCTCAGGGCCAGCCTGAACTACAAAGCAAGACCCTGTCTCAAAAAAACGAGAAAAAAAAAAAAAAGAATAACTCTATGACTATTAAGGGAGTTAAATCTAAGAATAAAACATAAAACTTAAAGCTTTTAGGCAAAAATATAGGAAAAGATATTTGAGTGCTGAAGTTCGTCCAAAAGTTACTAGTTTTTATGTGTGACCCATAAAAAGGAAAACAGGGCTTCCTCAAATTAAACTATTTTTCCTTCATAATAGCCACTTAAGAGGGTGCAATAATAAGTTACTGGTTGGGAGAAACTATTTGCAACTTCTATTTAACAAAAGGATTGAATCTTGAGTATGTAGAAATTTTCTCAGAACTCAATAGTTGAAAAAAGTCACTTGGAAAATAGACAAATGATACAGACAGACATTTCATTGAAGAGGACGTTGCTAATAAGCACACAAAAAGTTCTTCAACATCCTCAGCCATTAGGGAAATTATTCGTGCTGTATTCGTACAGATCTTTCTGAGCGGCTCCCGTAAAACAGTGACGCATCTGCGAGGCCCGGGAGGACTCGGGAAACAGCGTCATTCTTGTGTTGCTGGTGTGAATTGTTAGCGAGTCTTGAAAGTGACTGGACAGTTTCCTAAATGTTAAATATACAGCTCAAGAATTTTACTCCCCCCTGCTTTTTTTTCCAAAATGAGAATTAAGTCGTGTCATATATTGGTATGAATTCTCCATACTGAATGTGACCATGAGGTGTATATATAATGTACCAATAAAGATTTGAATTTAAAAAAAAAACAAAAGAAGTTTACTCTCAGGCATTTAGGAACGAAGACTTTGTTTGCACAGAAAATGCATGCGTGAATATTTGTGGCTGATGGATTTGAGGTCTCAGAAAAGGAGACACCTTAGATGCCTCTGAAGGTTGAATGGCTGAGCGAAACGCCGCACAGCCACATTGTGGAATGCTACTTGGAAAGAAAAGGAGTGAGCCGGCGGCCTTCAGAGCGTCCTGCTGAGTCACACAGCTGATGCTGAAGGACGGGAAACACGCCGCACTGCTCCACTTCCGTAACTTCCCGGAGGAGGAGAACTGGACACGCGGAGAACAGATTAGTGTGACCAGGTGTTGAGGAGTTGAGGAGGGAGAGAAGCGAGTGTGGCTGTAAAGAGCAGCCGGAGGGATCCTTGTTGTGGAAGGACATGTTCTGTGCATTGGCCGGGGCACTGTCAGTGCCCGGGTTGTGATGCTGTGGTGCAGTGTTACAGATGTCACCACGAGGGGAAATTAAAGAATCTTTGTGTATTGTTTCTCGTGCTAAATATAATTTTCAGTTTTATCATGATATTTGGGTAGGTTAAGAAAGTGTGTGATACAGCACCGAGGCCATTAATCAGGAGTCTTGAGAAAGAATTTCTGAGGGGAAAGGAAACATCTTTTTAGTTTTCACACCTGGAGGCGGAGATGAGGGGTTGGAGAGAGTCCTGGGTAATCCTTCAGACTAATGGTGACATCTGCTAGAGTGATGTTAGAGAACCAGAGCTCACTGGCCTGGTGGATCTGATTATTGTAATTATTCAAAAAGTAGTTAAAATGGATATGGACATACTGGATCTTGAATCTTGACACCTTTTATCTCACCTTTGTCTACCAAATCCAGCTCAATTTTGACCTCATTTATGAAGTTATTGGTCATTTTAATCTCTTCTCATCCCATCTCCTAGGCATTGACATATTTTGATTGATAAGATTACTTTTAAATAAACTTTAATTATACGTCCAACTGTGTGTTTCCTAAAGGAAGCAATGTCACCAATGGGCATTCCTGTGTTGGCTCCTATTATCCTGACATCACATCCTTGTGACTGTCCCTTCTAGGTGGTTTCAACTGAGTGAGCTCTAGGATATATGCTTCTCAGTTCTTTACATTTGATGAATTTTGTAGGTTAGCATATAACTCCACACAGAGATACGTGCATTTTTCCATCTTTCTACTTGTTTCTCTCAAGAAAAGAATATTCCTTGTGGGCAAGCACTGAGTATCCCTCGTGACTGTGGTATGTAGTGAGTCAATGTGTCTTGACTGAATATAAACTCATTTATATGAGAGAAAAGACTCTGTCAGATGACTTTAAGATACCCAAGTAGAAAATTTGGTTGGACTCAGTAAGAAAACCAGGATGGAAATTTCTGAAATATGAGATGTTCTGGATGTCTGTGGAATCACTGCTGGACATTTTACGAATACCATGGTGTCTCTTTTCCAGAGTACCCGTGGCCTTGCCAGGAGTTAACTGGCTTTCATGACCCATGGAGCTTGCCTGCTCGTCCTAATGTGGACTTAGGGATTTCTAGGGTGGATTCTCCAAGCAAATTAAGCTATCTTTTTACCAGTTAAGCTTCAGTTACCGTAAAATTCTCTTCAACTATCTCTTGCAAGAAAAACTCTTATGCAGATAGTACACTCTGGAGTGACATCGGCCTCCTTGACTTGGCAGCTGCTCTTCTGTTCCTCGTGTGTTTTATAACTCATGCATGTGTCTGAGAAGATTCAAATGAAATCATATTTATTGTGTTCCTTGTTCTTTCCCATTGCAAAACAGATCACTGTGTTGTTACACAGATGTGTGGTGAGTGATGTGCCAACTTTAGGAGCCAAAGAGGCCCCACGCACTTTCCCAAGACAGAATGAGGAGGGTGAATGATGGAGGTCAAGGGTGGTCTTTGCACCGTTTGCGTTGGGTTTTGCAAGTGCTGTGCCCTCCTGATTGTTCTGGTGTGATGATCTGGGGATGTTCCATGTAGATATTCACACCATGTCATTAACTTCACAGGGAAACAAACCTTAAAGTTCGTCATGCGCTCTCCGTTACCTCAGAACTTGGAGCAGACATTAGCAGGCTTGCAAGGTTTGATGGTAAGTGTTTTAAATAGACAAACAAAAAACCTCAACACTAAAAAGCAGTGTAAGAAACTAATTATGTGAGGTCAAATTCATGTTTCTCTTTACTTGGTAGGAAGACATAAAATTCACCAGGCATCAAATATTGCAATCTCTTTTCAGGCTGAAGAGTTTATGTTTACCAATGGCTTCCTTTGGTCTTCTCAGAGTTCATCCTTATTCTTTCTCCTTTCTACCCCATCCCTGAGTCCCATCATCCTTTCTGCTTGCTTGATCCTGGCTTCCTTGGGTTCCTGTGTAGACTTGCTGAGAATGAATACATGCCACACTCTTATTTCCAACTCTAGGTCTAACAATCCATCCATTGTACTATCCCATATAGAGACCTACCAACTCATGAAGACAGGTGTCCTGTCTCATGTATGTTACACAGTATTGGCATAATATCTTGAGGATAGCAAGTATTTGGGAAGAATTTTCTGATTCATAAATCAGTTGGCCCTCTGTTACCTTTTATTTTGAACCATGTTTTATTAATCATTGTCTTTATACTGTTCAACCCAGTTCCTTCTTACTCATCATGGTTTCCTGGCTTCTGTACTTTTCCAACTATATCTTGGTTTTTTTTGTTAAAGTTATTCTTCTTAAATATTCATGGAATCACCTCCAGATAGTGTTCATCCCAGGGATATCTGCTTTTGACCAACAAGAGACCACCGAGAAACAAAAATATGTTCAAGAGTCAAGGAAAAGAGACACTACTGGTGGAGTTTCCAGCATCACGCGAGAGTGTAGGGGTGACCTTTGGGGCCTTCCTGCCACTCCTTAAAAGTCTTTAGCTTTACCCACTCATAAGTCTGGGCTAGAATATTGATATTTCCTTAGAGTTTGGTTTCACTTATGAATGAGTCTATATGATTTTGAGATAATCTTTCCAAAAGGTTTTCCCTGGAGTCCACTATAGGAAAAGGTGAATTTAGCATCCTCCTTTTAGTTGTAGTCCAGGCGAGTTTATATTGTAAAGTTCTCCAACACTCAGCTTAGCCTTAGAGCTTATAATACCTGTGCTTTGCATTTGCTAGTAAACTTTGTTCTGGAGTCTGTTAATATTTTAATCTCTGTTAAATGACTGTTATTATTATAACAAGTGTTTAAAAAAATATTCTTCCAAATTGAGATTGAAGTCAAGGGATTAGGCTGGAAAAGCTTGAATGGCTCAAGAACTATTTTGATTAGATGAAAACAAATCACACATTTTCAAAGTATTTTTTTCAATGAAATTTTACTGTTATGTGAATCCAAGAAGAGCAGTTTATATTCATGAATCAAAATAATGCTTAAAATATCTCACTGGATATTTATGGAGTCCTTAAAGAAAAACCTAAATATAATTTACAATTACTCACTTCTTTCCTGGTAGAACTTTATAGTTGTCATTTTATAAAGAGGTGGAGATTGATGATATTTTAGTATTCTTCACTATTAAAAAGCATGAAATGATTGTTATAATTACTTTGTTTTTGTAGGCTTGGCACAGGTAGACCATACTGTAAGGCAGTCAGAGCACCCTGAAATCTTAGAGGCACAAGCAGAGGGATGGTTTATTTCTTGCTCATGGCACCCACTGATGTGAAGGGGTAGCCTTTTCTTTTCTTTTTTTTTTTTTTTTTTTTGAGACAGGGTCTTGCTTTGTAGTTCAGGCTGGTCCTGAGCTCAGCCTCAAACTCACGTCACAGCAATCCTCCTCCCTCTGCCTCCCGAGTGCTGGGATTACAGGCATGAACCACCACGCCCGGCACTGTGGTGTGTGGTACTAGTTGCTGCTGGGCGTGAGTTTCCATGCCCAGTATTGTATGTGGTTACCGGGAATTGAACCTGGACCCTTGCACTTGCAAGACAGGCGCCGGAACCACTGAGCTAACTCCCCAGCCCCCAGCCTTTTCTACCTGTATCCTTTACTC
Source organism: Petromus typicus (assembly GCA_004026965.1). Taxonomy (NCBI): domain Eukaryota; kingdom Metazoa; phylum Chordata; class Mammalia; order Rodentia; family Petromuridae; genus Petromus; species Petromus typicus. The sequence continues at coordinate 11,066 of PVIR01034892.1, read as the reverse complement.
AGACTAAAGGTGTCAGAGGTCAGTGGTGTAGGAAGTGGATGAAAGAGACGCTGCATTGTCACTGTTTCTGGGCTCTTGTTTCATGGGCTATCATGAGTCACCTGGCCTGGACTGACCCACAGAGGAGGCTTGCAAGCAACAGATGTGGACCCTTGTTGGCCACAACCTCTGCCATGCTCTCCAGGAACTGTGACCATGTGTGTCTGTGCCAGGATGACATGAAGAGCCGAGCTGGATTAGGCAGACCTCACACATGGAGCTGCGGTGGGAGGCTGTGTTCCCCTCCCACACGGCTTCTTGCGGTGTCAGTCCACTCCACCCTGTGTGCCTTTCCTTCTCCTAGCACACTGCCCTCTGGTTACTATACAGTTCTTTTATCCTCAGAGTTTGTTATTTATTGTCTGTCTTGCTGTTTCACAGCAAGTTACATGGGGATCTTTGTTTTGTCTACTCTTCTGCACATACACGTAGTGGGTGCTTAAGTCCTTGCTGAACAAGTGAGTGAGCAAATGGTTGTAGGTTCCAGGGAGTGAGGAGCAGGGTCAGTATCAGGCCTTAGCCAGCCAGGGAGGCAGGACAAGGGCCTACGGCTTTTAAAGGGGCTTGTAGGAATCAACAAGAACGTAGGGTGCCTCCTCCTGCAGGCAAGAGGCCACCTGGAGCCTGCCAAGGTTAATGTCTTTACTTCCGAGTCTTTCTCCATCCAAGCTGAACACATTTCCAACCTTCTTATCTACTCTCTGTAGATAAGAGACTTGAATCAGTGCAGATGGTGCTGCTCGGCCATCTCAGAGAAACACTTTTCTACCCTACGATGATTCCTGTGTTCCAGACAGGGTAACTGGGGTCCCGGAAATTAAAAGATTTGTTTTCATTAAAAATAGTCTGAAATGTACTTTGTAAAATTTACTTTTAAAGTGTATGAGTAATTAATACTTATTAGATGTGACCTGAGTTTGCTTCACACAGTACTGGCAGCTCAACAAATCCCCAAAGCAAAATTATTTTCCCAAATAAAGGCAGCACAGACCTCTTTTCTATTTATTACATGTACTTAAACTGTGGTCACTTTTCAGAGAACATGTAATGACAAATTCATGAAGCTGGTATGATTTGGGGCAAAGAACCAAGTTTCTGCTGAGCTCCCCTTTTGGGCCTTCAATCTTGGGCTGCATTTTAATCTGTCTTAAAGCTTGAGGTCAGGTGGTTTGTTGTAGAATCATTCTTCTGAAAGAGAGGACCATTTCCTCTTCCTAAGAGAGGATCTGAAGAATGAATAGATGGATAAAGGACAATTCAATTAGATACAATATGAAAGTTAGATCTCCCCTGTTAATAGCCAAATTTAAAGGCTGAGAGAGTGATGTAAGATGTGGTAGGGAAAAGGCTTTGAGAAAGCCGGGGCAGTTAGCAAATTCTGCTCCCTTCCCATGATCCCGCTTGCTTTCCCCGATTATGTAGCTTTTCCTCCATTCATTGCTTCTCAAGTCTTCACTGACATGTTGTAATTCTGCCTTTTGCTGGCTCGTTCTCTCGTGTTCGTGCACTATCCGTGATTTACACACCATGGTCTGACTTTCACAGTGGTTTGTCATTCTCCTCTCCCTCCTCTTCCCTTTTTGCCAGGCTTTCTTGCACTATTTCCAACCTTCTTATCTACTCTCTGTGAGCTTTCTTCTCCCTTCATTCATTTATTTTCTGTTTTAATCACACTCTCCATATTAATTAGTTTCAAGTCTGTTTATTAAGCACTTCCCAAGGACAAGCTCTGAAACAAAGTACCTGGAATTATAGAACATCTCTGCATACCTCGGCGAGGTTCTTGTGATCCATTTCGTCACCAGTGTCCTCCTGCCCCTTCTGGTGTCTTCTTTCCTGCCTTTCTCTTACTGAAGTATCAGGAGAGCTCAGGTTTTCCTCTGGTGATGAAGACTTCCTCCAGTCACAGAATCAAAAGAAAATGCTGCCTCCTTGAGTTCCTCTTAGAAGTGTGATATCCCATTGTGTGCCCTCGGAGATGCTTGCTCCGCTGTGCAAGGTCTAGATGAGACTGGCCTGGAAGCCCATCCTTCCCCGTGTTCTGACTGTGCTCAGTGTGCCTTCTAGCTTGGGAATTCTGGGAAAATCTGGGTGTCACGTTACTTTTGCTTCTGTTTATTCTGTTCCCATCCTTGTATCACAAATGCATTCCTTCCAAATATTCAGAGACCTGGATTTCCTGTTCTCCTTCCTAGAGAAGTCCCAGCAGAGGACTGACCCCAGACTGAGGACTCCAAGTCAGGGTAGCATCGGAATAGATGTGTTTGGCTTTGAGATATCTCTCATGAGTCTCCCTGCCTCCCAACTTTTGCATTTATACCTAAGGATAAGATCCTGCTGTGGCCTCCTTAAACATGACATGAGCTTCTCTTTATTTAAAAAAAATAATTAATTAATTAAACAAATGTAGACTTCACACAGTTCTGAGGGGCTTGCCGGGGATATAGGAGTTTGTGGAGCCAGGTCTTGGCCTCACAGGGCATGTAAGCTGAAGAGATGGCAGGTTTGAACAAGGGTTCCTCCCAGAGGAGACTTGAGAGGGAGAATTCAAAAGTCCCCGGGCCCTAAAGGCGATGTTGGCACGTGGAAAAGTACTCACTATGTGTCAGACACCAGGTGTACAGTAATTGCACACATTATCTTATTAAATCCTTATAGATGTTGAAGGAAGAGGTTATTATTAGCTTCAAGTTGTGAATAAGGACCCTGAGAGCTTAATGAATAAATTTTCCAATACCATGGCTTCCAGACAGAGAGAATATGAACCTCACACTGCTGGAGAAGCTTGTTTGACAAAGGGCACAAAGTCTTAGGTTCTAAACTATCAATAGAAAGTATCTGTCTATCTATCTATCTATCTATCTATCTATCTATCTATCTATCTGTCTGTCTGTCTAAAATTCTCTAATCCTAGCAAAAAAAATTAACCACCAGAGAGCAAGATCCTCCAGGTAAAGATGATGTCATCAATACATACCTCTCTCTCTCTCACTGTCTCTAATAGCAATATTCTCAGTGATTTTTGAATGTCAGAGTCCCTGACAAGAATCTGTAAGAGTTCTGGCCAGCACACACAAGGTAGGAATAGCTTTTGGTGGATAAAATCTACTTATTTGAGAAGTTTTCATATAAAAATTTTTATATACTCAAACATCTGAAAAAAGTCAATATCCACTCTGTTAAGTTTTATAAGAAGAGATACATAATTTGTTCTAATATTGTAACAAATATGACAAATTGAGTGTCTCATGATTTTTCATGTTAAATTCTTACGGGCATTGAAAAGCTTTTACTAATCTGTAACTGGAAATACTTGTCAGTTATACATTTGTAAACTGGACATTCTTATGCCTTGGGGAAAGCCCCGGATGTAAATTGTCCAAATGTGTTTAAGAATCCTTTGCCCATTGTTACTTACTGGACTGAAATCTGTTTTTTGCAACTCATGACAAGTTTACATATTTTGCATGACTGTGAATGCCAAATTCTGAAACAGAGAAAGGTCGACTCTTGATTCAGGAATCTTTGTGTATTCTGTGGTCCTTTCTAAAGAAAAGCATGTGTGTAATTAAAGCACAGAAACAATTAGCATCTCTTTTTGGTTAAAAAGGAAATGGAAAGGCTTGCTTAGCATCGTGTGGCTCTTTAAACAGGCAGATAGCCCTTTCATTCACCTTGTTGGAAGCACAGCTCAATAGCACCATTGGCGCAGGAGATGTAGTTTCTATGTAAAGAAATGAGCAATACTCCTGGCTTCTGTTTGTGTTAACATGGCAAATTTTGTGGTCATGATGGTTGGATAATGACATAGTGGGGAAAGAAAAAAGGAACTTTAGAAAATAGGGGCTAAGAAAAATTTCTCATAACCATGGGGCACCAAGAGTGGACAGTATCTCAAACTTTAAGAAATTTTTGGCTAGAGAAACTCTTGATCAGGAGCACTGATGTTTTCTTTGATGTGTAATTTTCTTATGAAAAGTCATAGTGTAGATAGTCGAGAAATACTGCTGAAAATATACAACGAGAAAAGCAGCAGATTTCTTTGAAATATCATGGAATACTGAGTACTAGCATAGGGGCTTGAGTTTGAGGAGTTTGCCAAGGGAGAAATTAACTATTATCCAGCTCCCCACTGGAGAGTCAGCACAGACCCAGAAAGGGATCTGGTAGATCTCATTCAGTACAGGGATCTCTGTGTGATCGTGAAGTGGAGGGATCGTTGGTGGCATTCTCATGGTTTTGGAGGAACAAACAAATGAAATGCTCTAGTTTAATTGTGCCTGTTTATTGATATGAGTCCCCTAGTTGTATCACAAAGATAACTGTGTTCCAATCGTGTAGTCAATGAATGGCTATGTAAGAAAAGGTGCTATCCACCCAAGGTGGTTTCTTCATCAATGTCAAACTAACCAATTAACGCCTCTGTCTCTTCTCTGATCCAATTAGAAAAAACAAGGAATGATGGTCCGAAGGGCGTTTTTCCTGGTCCTCCATATGTGTGATGCCTGGGATCTATTTTTGGTTGCTTCTGATATGCTTTGAGACTCCCACCTTTGTTCACTGTTCCTTGGTCTATTTGACATTTATTTGTTCTGTCACCCGGAGCCCCCTTTGTGGCTGGACTATTTGATGTTCTAATTTTCTTTGCCATTATTTCTAGGGAACTGTATCTATTTTTTCTGCTCATCTTTGCTTGGATATTTATCTCATCTTCCAATCCCTATCTCTTGAAACCAGCTCCAAATTTTTCCTATCCATCTCTTCCATAAGTATTTATTTAAGACCAGATCTTAAAGGAAGTCTGGGAGGTGATGGGGCTATAGAGATACTCTCTTCAAAGCAGTCTTTTCTTTTTTTGGAAAGGGGCCGAGAAGAAGGGAGGAAATTTGTGTTTTGTAGTAATAGGGCTCCGAATGGGAAGGCGAGCGCTTCTGATGATGATGGGAAAATGCAGTTTGGCACTGTTCCTTCCAGTTTGTTTTGACTGGGTCCTGTACTTCAATCCCTGGGACCACACTGTTTGAGAAAGGCTGGATAGGGCCTTGGCCTCCGAGAACTCAAGCAGAACCCGCTGGCCTGAGTGCCTGTTCCTGTCTAGAACCGCACCCTTGGGGTGAGGCCAGAGCCGCGGAGCCCTGGGGCAGGGAGTGGGAAGCCAACATGTTCAGGGCAGCCTCTGCCTCCATGTCAGTCTCTGCTTACGACAATAAAAATGATCAAACGAACCTGTTTTTTATATTCTTATTGGCAGGGACCATGTATCATGTTGTTTTTGCCCAAATCACATTTAAAAAATTTTTTTTATTTATTTCTAGTGGCCAAGTTTGAAGCCTGAGAAATTGAGTCTTGGGTCAAGAAAGTGAATTAAGCTCTAAAGGCCTATTATTTTATATAGCATTAGTGAGCAGTGCCCGCTGAATTCAGAGTGCTACAAAATTCAGGAGTAAAAAATTACTGGTTAACAAATGAAGATAAGAAACTGGGAATTAAGAAAATGTCTCCTTCCCACAATGTAATTGCGTAAACAATTTAAGCCTGTTTAAATCTGTTTTAATTTACATTTCAATAAATAAATAGACTATAACAGAAGCGAACCAGCATTCAGGCACCTCCCTTGGTATAAAGATGGCTGTGGACAGGTTGTTGTCTCATCCAAAATGTCCACATGTCTGTGAGCTGCAGTGAGTGGCCCCCAGATTTGTTATCCTGGGGAAAGGGAGCTGGAAATTGGAGAAGCAGTCTGAGGAGGGAAGAGTTCTCTGTCCCTTTCAGAATTTGTTTTCCTTTATTGAAAAGGCTGTTCAAAAGAGTTACCAAGTTAGTGAGGCAGGAGCAGGCCATGTGAGAATAGGCTGCCATTTTGTCCGGAAGGAAGGGAACCACATAAGAAGCCTCTTTAGGGTCAGAAGGCAGAGCAGAGAGGCATGGAGTCAACAGCTGCTATTGTTCAGATCTTAAACATTCTCCCTGTGTTGAAAGCTTAGTCCTCATGTAGGCTACGGGGAGTAGCAGAAGCTTTCCAAGGAGAGTCTGAGGAGAGTTTTAGGTCAGCCATTGTGTTCCCTTTGGGTGGAGGGTGGTATCCTTGTTTCTGCTTCTGTTTCTTTCTTGTCGAACTCTTGAAGTAAATGGCTTTTCTCTGCTGGGTCCTACTGCCTCATGTTCTGCCACAGGCCTAGAGCACTGGGCTGATCCATCATAAACTGAAGCTTCCAAAACGGAGCCACCTCCATTTTCTTTTTATAAATGGATTTGCCTCGGATGTCTGTTACCACATGAGAAAACTGACTGATACAATAGCATAGAGAAGTTCTTTAAGCTTGTCTCCTTTGGCTTCCAGGTGAAGCTCTCTTTATTTTTCAAATGGTGCTTTTTGTATTTTAATTTCACTCAACTTCTGATTGAATATATGTGTTTTAATTGTTTGAGAAAAGTTGTAGGTACTGGATCTCACTAGTGATCTATCCAGAGCCATCTTTTTGCATTCTTTCCCTCTCCCCCTTTTTTCTTTTTCCTCCTCCTTCTCCCTCTGTTTTGGTCTTTCATGTTTTTGTGCTCATTCATTCAAAAAATTTAACCCATACTGCAATGGAAATGTTTATCAATCTGATAGTTATATCTATGATAACTCCATAAAAGAATATTTCTGTTTTTTTTTTCTATCTTGAGTGCTCCTCACTCTGAATATGTTTTCAGATTGAAATAATGGAATGAATTGATTCATTGCTTTGAAATGAGTAGGCTGTTGGTTTGGAATGATCGTGGAATTTAAAAAAACTAGAAACATCTTCTGGCCATTTTGGACAAGTTATATGGTGCTTCTGAGAGTTCCTAGAACTCTGAATCTAATCAGGATAAGAACACATTCTCAAGCAGAAGGGGCAAACAAAGCCGTAGTTGCCCTGAGGTGGAAATATGGTGGGACCCTCTGAGTTCTCATTGTGAGCCCTGCAGGTGGCTAACTTTTACTGTGAGACAATGTATGCCCTGGTAACCTGTGTGACAGTTCACCTTAGATCAAAAGAAACTTTCAGGACAGTCATTGCTTCATAGTTTCATAAACTTTTTGCTGCAAATTAGAAATAAAATGAACTTTTTATTTTTAAGGAAAGAATTCTCATGATTTCTGTGGTTTCTGTTTTTTTTTTTTCTTGGACCGTACAGAAAACTACCTTTAAAAATATCTGAAAGATTTCCATCTTTGTTCTTCCCAGGTTATTTTTTCCTAGCACAGTCCTCCGTACATAATACCATGCTGTCTAATGGGGAAGGGGAAACATATAGTTTGCTAAAAATGGGGGGGTAAAGTAGAGCTGTGGGCTTCCAGTGGGAGCTCCAGGTGAGTCATAAAGAAGTCTGCCTTCTTGTTTTTCAGGGACTGTGGTCTGTGAGGCACCTAACAACAAATTAGATAAGTTCATGGGAGTCCTCTCCTGGAAGGACAGCAAGCACTCGCTCAACAACCAGAAGATAATCCTGAGAGGCTGTGTCCTGAGAAACACCAGCTGGTGCTTTGGGATGGTTATTTTTGCAGGTACAGCTCATGGCCCAGGGCCAATCTAGGGGCCCCTCCCGGCAGTGCCCAGCAGCACAGCCCAAGGGTCTCCAAGTTCACATGAGCACGGTGCTTTGACTCCGTGCAAAGTGCTCCCGGAAATTGACTTCAGAGTATAGGGTACCAGGGGAGAACCCCCTGTTCCACATCCCAGGCATCTTGAACTAAGTCTCGAGGATGTGGGCCCCCACGGACATGCTAGGGGTCTGCTGTTGAATTTCTCTCTCCTTAGCTACAGCTCAGGCATCTCTGTATCCTATGGATTAATCAACCCACCTCTACGTGAGGGAAGAGTATGAAAGAGAGTTCTCTGCCCCGCTGTTTGTGTTGTAGTTATATTCCTCTTTTGGGAAAGCTTTCTTGGAGATCCTGCAGCCATTTCTGTTTATATTCCATAGTTTGTAAACAGGACAGCAGGATGTGGGAAGGCTGCGAGTGACGGGACCTGGGCGTCTGCTGGGGAGGAGATGCCCTGCCCTCATGTCCACCATTTTTGCTTTCTCTGCTTTCTTCTCTCCTTCCGAGGCGCACTATCCTGCTAAGGGAGCTTACAGTAGCACCATCCCATAAAGCTATTCAGATTCTACTCATGGCTGCAATTGCCAGCCCTTGATTTTTTAAAAACCTGTTTATTATGACACCAATTAAGATGTGTTTTGGGTCTGCTGATTATATGCGCAGACTGGAATGTTTTTCCTCAGCAACAACAAAATGTTCATTAAAGACTCCAGAGTGTTCCAAAGCTAGAGAAGTCTCCCACTTGCTCCTAAATACTCTCAGCTGTGGGTGTGAGCGGCCCTCGCTGCTCCAGGAGTCGCCATTGGGAGAACTTGGCAAATCCCTGGAAAGGAGGCATAGAGCGCTTTCCTCTGGGGATGAAGCGGCTTCACAATTCTTTCATCAGAGGCGTTTATTCTTCAGTCAGGGAAATAAACCTATGATTATTTATGTCATCGTTTGCATCTTTCTTTCTGGGAAACAAGAGAGGCTTATCCATAAACTTGCTTTTACCTTCCTGCTTGACAAAAGGGAGAGTTCGTTGGAGTCTTCTAGTGGGAGACCGTCTTCGTTTGCCCTGTTTGCCTGTCATGGGGCGGGCCTGTGGTGGGAACATTTGCATCTGGAGGGTTTGTTTATACTCAGTGGATTTACTACTCTGCCGTAAGAAGGATAAATCGGATTTATTTTTAGGAAAATGGATGTATCCTGAGGCCATCATGTCAAGTGAAATATCAGACACACAAGTTTGAATGTGGTACAGTTTCTTTTACATGAGAAATAAGGTACATATAAAGAACAAAATTAGTAGGAAACATGGAAGTCTTTTGCAAAAGGCAAGGGAACCAAGAGATGGAGGAGAGGCGAAGGGATGAAAAAAGAATTGCAATGTGTCAGGTACATACATGTACGATCTCTGCAAAGTGAATGTAATCATGTGCTGCAAACATGAGCTAATAAAAGCAAAGAAGAGGGCACAGCGTAGAGGCTTCCTAAGATGATGCACCTGAAGAGGACGGCCGATGGAGGCCACTTTCTGTCCATGGTGGGGAGAACAGGAGCTCCCTCATCTTCCGTGAGGGATCCTAGATGGTTGCTGCTCAGGGCTGAGCAGGTGTGCATTTGCAAAGCAAAAAATACCTCCACCGGCTTTAGTCTGGGGACCACAAAAAAGTTTAACTAGCAACACAGCGAGTAGCAGGGTTAATGCTTGGTTCTGTTCGTGTCACAGTGGAACAGATAGGTGTCTCCATTCTCTTAGGTCTTGAAACATTTGGCTGAGGAACTGGTTTCAGGTGAATACCTACATTTTATAATAATGGACACAAAAGGAATTCACCTTTAATTATTACTCTAGCTATTCCTACCTCTAAGAATTGTAAGAGGAATACAGCTATGGGCATAGTTAATTTGACAAGCCTATCATCCATGAAGGCTTAATATATTCAGAACAGGCCATATTTCCTGGTACTGGCTTTTCTTTTTGCCCGGGAAATGGGCGAATCTTGCTTGTGAGAATGGGAGTCTCACTCCTTAAGCAGTCTCTTGGTCCAACACTGTCTTGGCACACAGAGGCTTTGGTGCTGGCTGTCCCCATCTGCCCGTCTGGGCCTGCTGTCACCCTCTCCCAACCTTCGCCTTGGAGGCTGACTTGTGTGGTTGGTACTCAAGTTTCATTAGATTTTGTCCTCCAGTTGGACTCTGGGGGATTCCTGAGAAGGGATCAAAGGGAGAAAACGGATTAAGGCCAAGGTATTTATTCCCCCAGGCCACATTCTTGTGTGGCCATGTCTGGCAGGCTGGGTCCCTCAACAAAAGGTCACCCTCCCACAAAAGCCTGCAACCCCCAACCCCTCTCTCCCGGGGGGCCCAGTGGCGATCCACCCCTGTGAAAAGTCTCCTTGTAAAGACGCTCTCCTGTGATTATCCTTGTTCCTTATGTCGTTTGTTTCCTGTTCGGATCCTGAAAGGGACACAGTCTTAAATGGACATCAGTTGACTGATTTGTGCAGGTTTACAAATGGCAGTTTAAGAGCAAGAGCTTTAGAGTTAGATGTATTGAGACTCGACATGTGTGATTAGACTACATCAGCCTGGTGCGTGTTAAATTCTTTAAGCTTCAGTTTTGTTATTAGTGAAAGGATGATTATTGTTCCTAATTTGTTGGTTTTTGTTAATATTATCTGATGTGAAAGCTTAAAATCACATAGGCACACTGCCTAAAAGAATATATGTTCAATAAATTTAGTTCTTCAATATCTACTGTATGAAAGGCATTCGGTGTTTACACATTGGGAATTAAAATGTGAATAAAACCAACTGCATTGTCTCTACTCATGAAGCCTCCGTCTTGGAGGAGAAAGAGAAGCATTGATAGCAGGTCATCACAGTCATGCCTGTGAGATAAGGGCTCTGAAGAAAAGAACCGAGCGACGTGAGCGTGTGATGACGGAAGAAGCTTGTCAGACCTGAGCTCCAGGGAAGGCTTTCCCGATGAACGGAGACCGACGTTTCCAGGAGGAAAAGAGGAGCGAGGAAGAGGGTATGAGTGCAGGGAAAGGAAGGAGCTGGCTGGCCAGCAGGCCCATCACGGGGAGAGGCCTTGTGACTGCAGTACGGATTCTGAAGTCAAAAATCTTCTCAAGCCAGTGGAGAGCAGAGGTCAGAGATAGAGATGTGTTTGTGAGCACGGAGCTGGTATTCAGGATTTTGGTTTTTACTCTAAGAGCTTGGGGGACCTATCACAAATTATGAACAGGTGGGATCTATTCTGTGGGATCTATTCTATACTGTGAAATGTTCACTCTTGTATACACAGTGTTTGTCATATATCTGTAACATGTAAATATTGATTGGATCCTGGAATGAGTGCATGGCTATGGTGTGAGGAGAAGGAAAAATACTGATTGGAGTTCAGGACAGAGTGGGTACAGGGAGATGAAGTTCCTATGTTTTTACTGTTGAGAAGTGATGG
>PVIR01034891.1:0-16834 GCA_004026965.1 Petromus typicus | reverse complement strand
TACATCACATGAGTTTTTTTTTTTTTTTTTTTTTCTGTTCATCTTTAGATGTCAACTAGTGAGATCAATGGTGCTTCCATCTTGTTTCTGCTTTTTGGCCCATAAGCCTCAGCAGGACCAGTTGGTTGGGAGTTGATGGTTCAGAAATGGTAGAAGCAAATATGGGTTGATCCTTCAGGATGATATCAGGCTCAGGACCGTCTTCTCCCCAAACACACCCTCATTTGAGTTCCTGGTGGTCTTGTCTCTGGCCTTCTTCTATTCCACCCATTTCATTGCACTATTTCTTTGGACCTGGATTCCAAACTGAACTGACTCATCTCCCATCTCACTGGACACTGTGATCAGCAGTCCATGCAAGATTTCTCTCCTATTTTATGAATTTACTTCCCTCTGAACCTAGCATGAACAAACTCATCCTTTCTCATCAAACCATCCTCTTATAGGAACTTGGTAAGTATATGGTGATATATATTTCTTTGTAATATATTATCATTGCTTGTATTTAAACTTGTGTAAGTGTTTTGCTACAGTTTTCACTTTTTCTTGATAGCTACCGTGAATATAAAGGCAGTCCATTGCATCTACTGCTGTAGGTTTGTTCTGGCACAACCACTATGCACTGATAACACTTCTCCTAAGAGCTCAGTGGCCTCTTCTCCTACCATTTCCCACACTCCATTCTAGCTATATTATCTTCTTGATATTCTTCTAAAATAGTAAAAAATATTTGCAACTCCTGTTAGGCCTCCGTGCTCACCACGCTACTAAAACCTATCATTATACATCCTTCAGATTTCTTATCAAATGTAGTTAAATTCAAGATGAATTTCCTTATCTTTCCTCCAAAATATGTTTAGCCTCATGGTTTTTGCTGCATATATCCTGTATTTCCTTTATTGGTGTCAAGTTCCTACTTTATTGCTGTATTGGCCAGTAAGCTCCCATGGTGATAGGGACTTATGTCAATTGGACAGTCTGAATAAATCTGTGAGTAAGAAGAAAATAGTAATGGAAAAGTCCAAGGAAATAGTGGCTATGTGATAAGCTGGGAGCAGAGTGAAGAAATAAGCATGGTGGTTTATGGAACAACAGAAAGGACTCTGAGGTTGTAGCTTGGTGAAGATGAGGAAAGAGAATAGGGGGGTTCATATCACATGGGACCTTATTGGACACCGCAAAGACTGTGGATTATTACTGTGGATGCTGTGAGTTGACACCACTAGAAAGTGCTAAGCCAGGGAATTGTGTGATTGATGCATATTTTCACAGAGATAAGCTTTACCATTACAGGGGAAAAAAGAGTCTATAAAGTGTGACCAGTTGGCAGCCTATAGCAAAAGCCCAAAGTTGTAATCATGTAAATGGTGAGAAATGGTCAGATCTGGATATGAAAAGTAGATCATATACTATTTGCTAATATGTTGAATATAGAAGAAAAAGATTAAATATGTTGGGGTACTAGGTGGTGTTGAGTGTAGGGCAAGTACCGGGGTTGTTAATGGAGATGGGAAGACTGCAGGTGGGGCAGGCTCTGAGCGGGACAGAAACTGTGTCCCGAGAAGTTTTGGTCAGTCTGTGACACCTGCCAGAAATTTGGGGAGCTTGACCAGCAGGGAGTTGTAATAGTCACCCATGGTGCTGAGGAGAGTTTAGATCTTAGGATATAAATATAAATGGTCCTTGTGTACAGATTGCATCATTTAGCTCCCCTGGATGGGGCTATCTTAGGACTAATGGGTGAGAGGGGAAAATGAGTGCAAAGTGTTTCATATTAAGGGCTTACTTCAACACCTAGGAGTCAAAGACTGAAGGTGCAAACAAACAAAAAAAGAAGAGACCAGTGAGGTAGATCGTAGGGGGTGTGTGTGTGAGCGTATCTGCTTGAAGCTTTACATTTATTTCCTGCAGTAACCATCTACCAGCTTATACAGCTTTGGTCCAGTTTGCTTAAGGACGTTGTGACTGAGTCTGACAGTAATAATTTTTTCAACATTTGCCATACACTGCACGTTCCTCTGACCGCTTTACACTTGGGACTCACTTTATTCTCACAAGGGTCTACATGCTATGTACTATTCTTACTTCACTCTGTGAGTGAGAAAACTGAGGTACAGAAAGGGTTAATGAATCATCAAAGATGAGCCTTCTGGTAAGTATAGGGCTTAAGTCTCACAGCCTGAGGTTTTAACTCCTAAATCATCTTTGCTCGCTCCCTCATCCACTGGGAGGTGAGGCAACCTCTGCACCCAGAGAGCACACTGCCGAGCACAGCCCGTGCTCACAGGGCTTGCCCAGAACAGCTGTGTGAAAGGAGGCTGAGCATCTTGTACCAAAGGTTTTCCAATATTTTTTTCTAGAAAATAACCAAGTGTGTGAAAAGCATTTTAATATTCTGTTGATGAAGAGGTCATTAATCTCTAGATTAAATTAGTGAAGAGAAACTTGGATAATGTAAGTGGCCTGCCTGCAGCCCCAAGAAAGTGCCATTGTGATTGCTATTCATGTAAAGATGGTAAATATTGACAAATTGAGATTAAATTTTCCAGCTTCCTTTTTCTGCCAGCAATGAAGACACTGATGTTCTGTTAAAATTAGTTTACTTGATTTGCATCTTTTAATCACTTATTTAATATAAATCTGAATATTTTCTTATATTGTAGAATAAAAAATTTTAAAGATGGCACCAATACTAGAGTAAATGCAATACTTCGGCCTCTTAGGTATTTAGTTTCTTGAGCAAAAGAGGAGAGTCTTTTTCCTATATAAAATAGATTATAAAGAAAAAGGTTTTGGGAAGGCCGTTGTTTGCCAAAATATCTTATATTTTATCAGTTATTTGCATTGGGCTCCTCTTAACAACAGCAAACTCTCCAGCAATGATTTACATAGCTCAGTTAGCTGAGAATCTCAGCAGAATTTATTGCTGAATTTTATGCCCCAAAATGGGGCTCAGCAGTGAATCCCTATCATAATGACACTTTCACACACCTATCACTTAGTTGCAAAAGCACCTGCCTGCCTAATGTCTTCAAAATGCCAAGTGATTATACGATAAACCCCTTGTATTTTTATCTCTTTTCTTTTTGTCTTCCAGATGTCTGAGAAACTACCATAGCACAAAATGGCACTGCTGATTAGGGGGTAGAGGAGGAAGTTGGGTTTGTGAGGGCAGTGAGAGTGGAACTGATCCACAGTGAATACCTCCCAGGTCCCAGGACTGAACTAGACTCTAAACATACTCTGTAAGCCTCCCCAGAAACTGTGGTATAGATAAATTTGGCTTTAATTTATCAGTGCTAAGCAGTGAGCTCAAATGGTAGCCCTTGTTTCCACCAGAATGCTTAGAGACCACTCTCATGGTAGCCTTGAGCTGAGTGGAATCCAGGCTGAAAGAAACTTGCACTGTATTGAGTGGCTTCATAGAAAGTTGCTTCTCTACCTGGTATTTTTATGATTTTTTCTTTTTAGAATAGAAAGGATGCACTCTCCTACAAGGCCTTTCTCCTCCGGTACTAATTTGAATATATAAATCCATCTTTTCTATAAGATTCTCTTGAGGGCAGTGAGACATTTATAAGGAAATGTTTATACAGTCTACATGAGTGAATATTTATTTACCTAAGGTATATGATTCAACGTGCTCTCAATTTTGGAGACAGCTGCACTTTGCTTCTCAAATAGCCACATTTTAAAACAGCAAGTAAAATTTCCTGAAGGCTAAGTAAGCTCATAAGGTACGGACTGTACTTGGTTGTATTAACTGACAAATATGGCAATTTCGATTGCCATTTTGTTTTGCTTTGCTTATGAAATGCTCTACCTGTCCAGTGAGATACAATCATATTCTCTATTATTGTTTTGGTTTCTAAACATAGTCTTCAGATTCTATAAACCTAATGTGTGTGTGTGTGTGTGTGTGTGTGTGTGTGTGAGACCACATGCTGGTACATGTGAATGGCTACTGATATGTTCTATGACTTATCAACATGGAATTGCAGCACATAAGCTGATAAGGAAATTTGTCTGATTTATGAATTTGAGTTTATTTACCATCTTATGAGAATGTTCATCATATCCACTTCAATATTTTAAGTAATAAGTAAACAAAGTAATGCCACACTTTTCTTGATGAAAATGAAATGTTATTGGCATCATAAGAATCTCTAATGTACATAAATGTTAATAAAGTGATTGTGAAGGAAGCATCATTCCTAATCTTCAGAAGACCTGAGAGGATTTTACTGTCTTTAATGGTCACACATAGAAGTAGTATAATGTAGTACTGTAGCCTTTGATGTGTTTTTTCCCTCTACTTTTGACTTTCTATTTGACCCAGACAGAATCATGCTATTTATAGCCTTCTGAACAGAAGATGGACATATGTAGGTTTGAAGACCTTATTCCTAGCTTGATCTGAGTTATGCTGCTGATTAGATGTGGGATCTTGGGCAGATTAATCTTTCCAAGACTCCCATGTATAATCCATAACGTGAGAAAATGTGTTGTGAAGATCAAGTGAGATAGTGCACCAAGTGCTTAGCACAGCACTGCACATGGCATCACCTGATGAACGTTGGCTGTGACCATCCTCATTGGAATCCTCATCATCTGGCTTCGTTACTTTTCTTGGTGCTAAGACAAAATACGTGACACCCACAGTTAAAGGAGGAAAGGCGTACTATGGCTCAGTTTGCAGAGGACTTAGTTCATAGTTGGCTGGCTCCAGGGCAGGATAACGGGGCAGAGGAGCAGTGCAGGAAATTTTACAGCAGTCAAAAAACATCCAGGCAGCAGGTGACAAACAGTAATCTTTTTTCTGTCCCTTAGGGCAAGTAGCACCTCACCCATGGTGAGGTGGCCTTAGGCTACAATGCAGTGTGAGTCATTCGCAGTATCACACCCTAGACCCAGCCACCTTCAGAAATCCCCGCCTGCAACCACATGAGGCTTTCAAGGGATATCTAGATACAAGCTGCCACATCATCATTGTCTTACTGTACTCTTTATACTTCTGTGTCTTTGTATCTCTTTCTGCTGCATCTTCTTCATTTGTTGCTGGCTAATTTAATCTTCTTTCTGGAAAACTTCTTGTTGTGTGTTTTCAAAGAATGGCCCTTCTTCCAGAAAATGTTTCCTCATCTTCAAGTGAGACACAGTTGTTTGTTCCTGTGCAGTGCTGCTTTCTCATGCTTTACTTCTGTGACACAAACATCCCATCACATGGTTGTTTATAAGGCAAGTCTCCTTGTGCAGATTGTAAGAGTTGTGCTGTCAGTCTTTTCCTGATTATCACTGTTTCCTCAGAACCCATAATGGCATGTGATAGATGGGTGCTCCCAAGAGGACTTACAATTGAATTTCTGATGGGCACAGACTGTGCTGCATATAGTCCAAAGACTGTGAATCTATGAATTTGGGTTGTTTAACAATAATCACATCCTTCTTGGCAACTGCTATGTCAGGTTGAGTTCTGTTGTCATATCTTCTATAATCTGAAATTGTGATTAAATAAATCTTAATATGAGACAAGTAGTAATATTACAAAGTAGTGTAATAAAATATAACCTGCATGAAACACTACTAGGTGCTTCAAAACAGAAGAGTAGTACAACTCAGCTTCTTTTTAAAAATTCATATCTTTATTTGTACATTACATGTACACATCATGATTGCACTCAACATTGAGAATTTGTACCGGTCTATGACACAACTTAATCCTCATTCTTTCCATTCTCTTACTCACCCTACAACTCCCATCCCCTATATACATAAGCTTTGTTTTCTTTTTAAAATTACTATCACATTATTTCTCCCTTTGTTACTTACCCCTATACCCCACTTCCCTTTGAATATTTTCCATTTCACAATGTCTACCATACATTCTAGAACTCATTTACATCTTCATTCTCATACCAATAAAAGAAATTTACATATCTGTGACTTATTTATTTCACTTATGAGTATATCCTGAAGATATGTCCATTTGAATATAAATGACTCAATGTTATCATTTTTTATGGCAGAGTAATACTCCATTCTATCAAAGAACCATATCTTATTTATCCAGTCTCCAGTTGATGGGCATTTAGGTTATTTCCAAGATTTAGCAAGTCACAAACTCAGCTGCTATAAACATGGGTGCACATATATTGCTGTGACATTAACCTTTTAATTCTTTCATATATATCCCTAGAAGAGGAATAGCAGGGTCAAATGGGACCTCTAATCTAGTTTTTTGAGGAATCTCCACAATGATTGGACAGGTCTACACTACCACCAACAGTGGAAAAGGGTTCCTTTTTCTCTGCAGCCTATCAACATTTGTTGCTGGCTAATTGTGAAAGCATCCATTCTTTGTGAAGTGAGATCTTGATATGGCTTTGTAAGTCAGAGTCTCAAACATTTACTTGGGTCTGACTGTTTTCTCTGGATGTAAAAACATGATGTTTTCATCTTGAATTTGAGGGCTTATGATGGTTAATTGTGATTATCAGTTGACTTGAGAGATACCATGGAGATAAGTGAAACTGTATCTTATTTTCATATTCTAGAGACATAATACTCAACATACAGAAATTAAAGGTAGAGAGGTTTGTTTTGGTTCACAGTGTGGAAGAGTGCAGTTGACAGCCTGCTGGTTCCAAGGCAAGGCAACATGGCAGAAGGTGGAACACAGGAGGCTTGTTCATGGTGTGCAGTCGGGAGGCCAAAAGGGATCAAGAGAAGAAGAGAGATACCATTCTAGGCTATGACCACACTGGTCCATCTCTTCCTACAAGGCTTCACCTTCCTGCATCACACTCAGTTATAGACCCATTGTTGGACTATTTCAGTGGTGAGTGTCACACACATGTGATCCAGTTACCTCCCTAAAGCTCCACATTTAAGTCCATGGGGCTTTGGCAGGGGCATCAAATATGAACCACAACAGCACACCTCTGTGTGTGTCCTAGTGGGTGATGAGAATGTAACCCTGGGGACCATATCTGGTCCCTAGATCCTTTGCTTTCTGGATTTTCCTGTATGCCATGAGATAGCCAGCTTTCCTCCACTATGCCTTTCTACCATAATGTTTCTGCCTTCAGCTAGTTGACCATGGATTAAAACTTCTGAAACCGTGAGCTAGGATAAATATTTTCTTTTTAAAATTTTGTGTGTCAGGAATTTTGTCCCAGAAATAAACTGTAACTGCAACCCTTCTGTAATTTTCATCTATGATTTTGATGTTGTCAGTTCAGCTCTAGAACATGGCCTTTATGAATGCGGAGGATATGTCTTCTACTCTCTTACTAACAAATAGGTAAGTACATTTGTGGTAGGGGATGGAATGTATCAAAATTATGCTCTAATTTGATTTAAATGATTTAAAACATTCCAATGAAAGACTTCCTAGTCATACTATATTGACCATTATTCTGTCTGGACTAGCTAGCTGCTCTTTGGTTATATAATTTTAAATGGAGAACAATAAAAATGTTAAATCTCTTAATCAGCCTTTGTTCTTGGGACAACATTTATGTATATATTCTTTGAGAATCTTAAACATTAGGGCTTTTGTTTTGATGATAGTTTGAAAATTGATCCTAGAGCTTTTTGGACTATCCTTTATGCATTGGACTTGTTTTCTGCTTTTTTTGATGCCAGATATCCCGACTTCCTAATCTGAAGAGGGAGAATATACACTGACCAAACCACATCACTGTCACAGAGTGGAATGGTCCTGCTCAGCCGCCAAACCCTGCAGCTTAACAGCTAATGCCAAGTTCGCATTCTCAGAGGTGATTTGGCTTTGGCAGAAGTGCATAAATTTGTCACATTTAAGTATTGCTATTAATTGAATTTTATAGGTTTTGCAGTTTTATTTGCATTTAATTTGAAAATTTGTTCTGATTTGATAGTTGCTTAAAAGAACAATAAACATAAGGAGTTTAGTTATACATTCATGCATATTTAAATAGCATTACAATTTTTAAAGTAATGCAAAACTGTGCCTTGTTTTTCTTTCCTTCCAATTACTTCAGAGCAAAGCAAGTAATTAGTCCATTTTGAGAAATCATGTGATGGGTCTCACTTAAGCTGCTGGTTTTTTGGGAAGAATTTGTCAGAAACTCAAAAGCCCCTTACATGCCATCCTGCATGCCACATAGGTGCACGATAAATGTTTAATGATCCAAGAAAACTCTCAATGCTTGCTTCAGCCTGTTGTATGTATGTTGTGTATGTTCTCAGCTGATCTAGGAGCCCATAGTACTTGGATTTAAAGACCTCTTCAGCTCTGTCCCACCTCAAAAATATAAGTCTGCCAACCTTCAGGTTCTTGCCATTTGTTTACTTTTTTGCTTCACTGTCATTTAGCCTGACCTATAAAATTGGATTTTTTTCCCCAACTTCTTAGACATTGGCAACACTATGTTTGAGTTCATTCAATCAGTTTTCTTGAATTCACCTTTCTTGTTGGAAGTTAAAATCGTTTTTCTCTTCCTTGAAAGAGGAGACATAAAAATAAAGCACTTAACCCAGACTTTCAGATATATAGAACTAATATATTCCTTCAAAAAGAAATTTAATATCTCTGACAAAAGTTTCTGGACAGAAGGCTGAGGAATGGTAACAGCTCCTCCCTGGCTCTCATCCGAAGGCTATGTTCTCTTAATTGGTGTGAAACCTCCCTAACAGCATAACATGCTTTCCTGAGGGCTGATTTGCATGTGGTATTACACACTCTGGTGTTGAGGGTTTGGGGCCTGAAACCGTTCAGCTATTGGCCTCACAAGTAATGGACCTCAGGACAGCCCTTGAGTGAATGAGTAAGATTCTTTGAGCAGCATTAATGTGGTGCCATATTCTTTTCCCTTTTAATTTCTCAGGGCAGGACCTGTAGAACTGGAGAGAAAATATGAAAGAAAACACTTTCCCAATGGAGCAGAAACTACTCACATCTGAACTGGTCAACAAGCCTAACCAGAGACTTGCATCAAGCCCAGAAATTCTCAGAGATATGACCCATTTAAGAAAATTCCTCTCTAATGTGTGATTAGTTCAGGCTACTGTGTGCAGGGTGGCAGATGGGAAAAGGGGAATGTAATCTTATAATAACTTTTTGGTTGATGGGCTGTAGGTGAACTCAGGTCTGATTTGAAGCAAAAAAACAAAACAAAAAAACCCCACCAAACTATGCCATGAAGAAAAATGTTTATGACTGCCACTTGGTCTAAAGAACCCTCAGGCTCCCTTCTTTATTATGAAATACAGGCTTAGAACAAAAGTATTTAGCTGTGCTTCTGTAAATTAAAATCTAGTTTCTGCTTAGGCTTATGATTTGAAGTCAAGTTTCTGACTGAAGTGAGACAATTAAAAGGAAAATAGAAGCAAAAGAATGATAGATGTGACCCTCAGCCTTGGCATACAGAAAAGCTCGGGCCATTTTTCTTTTGCTCAGCACAGACGGTAGATTTATCATCAAGACAGGAGCCATATTCAAGAAAAGAAAAGAAAGAGAAGTTACATATAAGCCCCGTGGCAGCATCTGTCATGGAGAGGCAAATGAATATTCTTATAGTGATGTTGCCCTTAAAAAATTGCTTCTTATTGTCCTTTGAGTTGCTTTATATTCATTTAATAAGCACCACCAAGTTCAAAGATAGGTTTGCCCTTACAACACTCACAATAAGAAATGATATTCTTGGCACTTTGGTACAATGGACTGAGATAGTAATTACATCATCAGTACCTGTCAGAAGCTCGGCCGGGAGAGCAGAGGGGCCGGGTGGGGAAAGCATTTAGTAATGGAAGTCTCACAATTCTAATTAACTACTGCTTACTCAATGATCTCTGACGATATAAATGGTACTGACTCTATGGAGCCTGAAGTAGTGAATAAGATTAATGATTTCATAATAGGGAGAAAGGCCCTAAAACATTTCTTTTTATATACTGAGAAATTAAGAGGCAGTGAGAGTTTAAATACAGATGCAAATATTGGACAGCATAAGCTTGCAAAACAATCGAAAGTCAAATAACCGTACTAGTTAATTATTCTTTTCATTTCTTTTGTTGGCTGCCAAGGGTAATTTTGTTATTATTTTCTTCTCCTCTCCACCCTGAAGAAAAAGAGGAAATTAGTTAGAGATTTCTATAAAATTGATGCTTGTTAATTTCCTAGCCATATTTTTCTATGAGTGCTGGAAGTAGACCCCATGTCCTCTGCATGGCTGGGATGTCTGGGTAATCTTCCCATGGAAACAGGACACTATATTTTTTGAGGTTTTTTTAGTGGGTGAATAATTCTTTTGTATTTTACACTCATCAGTAACATAGGTTTAATTTCACGCAAGACTTCTTGTTTCTAAATGGTTTTAAATAGTTTCTTTGGGCTAAATTCTGAGCTCCTTTCCTCCTCAACCTAGTGACAGAGGAACTGGATAGCTAGTAAGAGACCCTCTATCTCTGCGTGTCTGTGAGCAGAAGCCTCAGATTCTAAAGTTGTTCTTGGTTTCAAAACTAGACCTTAGAAACAATGTTCTTACTTTTTGGCTTTACTCCTGATTTGTTGCTGAAGCCTAGATACAGATGAAGCAATTTGGCAGTAAAAACAAACAAAGCTGTCTTTGAGTCTTGGCTCTAAGCACATTGGGGAAAGAGCCAATGTGTAACTCATGCTTTAAAATGGCAAAGCCAGTCTGCAGTACTCAGCCACACACAACGCCTTCAAGATTTTCCACATCCCTAGTCTTTTTGCTAGAAAGCATAACATGTGCTTGTATTTTACTGCTGGGTAGAAAAAAGATGTCCTTCCTGGACAGTGTGTTAAAGAAAGTTCTATATTGACAAGTAATTTTCAAATGCTAGTGGCTTCATATAATCAAAGTTTACTTTTTGCCCACTTCTCATCATGAGGTTGTAAGGATCTGCTTCTTGTGTTTGTTGAGAGGTGGGTAGACCTGTGCGTGGCTCTAACACAAACAAGCACAATTAACAGGTGAATGATCAAAACAGTAAGTGTGCAGGCTTGTGTGGGTAAGTTTAGAGTCAAATCCTGAAAGTGGAGTACATAATTTGTGCCTAATTTTCATGGGCATAACCTTGTGTGGGGTCCCCATCTAGCTGAATGGGGAGATAAGGAGCAACCAGAAGTCTTGGTGAAAATGTCGGTTGTGTCTAGATGTCCCCCCAAAGCCTCATGGAGTCATAACTGGAGATTTGCAGAAGTGGCTGGATCTAGGGCGTGTGATGCTGGACAAATGTGTGAAGATGAGATTAATGTGTGCCCCACCCTGAGTGTGAGTGCTACTCAGCATGAAGTTGGGTAGGACAGACAGACAGAGAACTGCTGTCATTACTTGCTGCTTCTTACCTTCTGTCTGTTCTGCTTTATCAGGGGCCTATTCTCCTTTGAGGTGTTCTTTTTCCATGCTGCCCTGACCTAGAGCCAGCCTACTATGGACTAAAACCTCAAAAAACTGTCGGCTAAAATAAACCCTTCCTTCTTTAACTTTGAGTGTTTGGTATTCTGTGTCAGCAACAAGAGAAGTAACTAAGACAGTGAAAACCATCTGCTCTGACTCTTGTCTGATCATTACAAGTTCTTTGTGTTGCATAGGTCTTCAAGAACTGATCTTTCAACATTTCACATTTGTTATATGTTGTCACTAAAATTTGGGCATTAAAAAAAATCACCTTTCAAAACTCACATTGATATACTTGTTGTATAACCATACAGAAGGCTTTGTCCCCTTTTAAAGATATGGAGAAGATTCCAAAGGAATTTAAGCTTCTCCTCCATCAGAGGCTGTATCCTCAGTTTTCCAAGATAAGATACACCTGGGAAAGAATTAACAGAAATAGGCCCAGGTCTGGTAGAAAGAAGAATAGATGTTTCAGTATAAAAAATAGTTAAGCTTAAAGTATTACATTATTAAAACTTTGTTCCTTTGTTCATCATTGCAGAACACTTCTAAAGAGTAGAGGCTACATCCTGTCTTCATTATGTGGTCTTCCTCTAATGCTTGAAAACTTAGTACCCTCAGCCAAAGCTCTCATGTGTGTCTCTAATGCTTGCCTCACCACTGCATGTCTTTGTTTTTTTAGACCTACAGAGTTTTGAAAGCCTTTTCTTCCTTTCTCTATCCATGATCTCTTCCCCTCCATTGTTTCTGGTGCTCTTGATGTTTTAAAAGGAAGTCGGGCAACCATGTGTCAGAGAAAGGTTGTTCTTCCTGACCCAGGACCACTTAGATCTCTTCGAATTCTCGGCTCTAGGGTCTGTGGTTTTCTAGCTAATCCTTTTTGCCTTATTTTCTGCTTAGTACAGGTGAACATTAATCATAGCATGTCAACTTGAATAGATTAAGAAATTCCTGGCAGCTTAGTGGAGCACAGTTGTAGGAGAGTTGTGGTGATTGATATGTGGGTCAGTGCAGTGAGGGGGAGGGAACTTACTTGGTTGTGGGTAGGACCAACCCATATGTTGGATGGGATCAGATAGGAAAGAGAAAAGAAGTGCTCTCACTTCTGAAAATCTCAGGTCTTTGCAATAGCATATGACATCAGTCTCCAGTCTCCAGTGCCTTTAGTCTCCCAGCACAGATTGATACTGACTACTCTCCAGGGAGTCTCTAGGCCTTTTCCCTGGATGGGGCTGCATTCTTGAGCCTTCCTCTTCTCCGACTTTCTTATTTTTGTGCTTAACAACTGGATCCTCTGACTCTCCAATGCACAGATGGCCATTGTGGACCCCTCACCTCATCCCACCGGATAAGTTCCCTTGCAAAATTATACATGTATTTACTATTGATTCTGTTCCTCTAGAGAAGCCTAACTAATGGAGACTGTTCACTAATTGCTTCATTTAATAAATAACTCCTCACGTGTGCAAAGGATATCATGTACTAGCAACTCTGAGACATATAATGTTATCGCAATTTTATGAAAGTGAAAAGCCTAGGCCCATAATAAAAAAGCCCTTGAGCTTGGACTGTGGTCCTTGACCTTCTAATGATAAATTGTGTGACATTAGTAAAGTGTCTGACACCTCGTTCATTCAGTAGTTGTCTAGTGTGTGACAGGTACTGTGCTGGAGGTAGGGGCGGAATGAAAGAGACTGTTCCTGCCATCAGGTATCATCAAAAAGGCTACACATTAAACATGGGCAATGTCTTAGTTACTGTTCTTGTTACTGAGACACAAATATCTGGCATCCAACATTTTAAAGGAGGAAGTGTCTATTTCATCTCACAGTTTGTAAAGATTTTAGCTCGTAGCTAGTGGACTCTAAGATATGGTAAAAATCATCATAGAGGAGAGACAGTTCATGGCCAGCAGTAGGCTCAAGATATCAAGCAGCAAGTGATAAGCCTGGGATCATGAATCAGACCCAACATCACATATCCTAGATCTAGCCACCTCTGAATAGTCCCACCTATAACCACATGAAGCTCTGGGGAGACATCTTGATATAAGCCATAAAAGACAGTATTGCCAGATAATTTAAATCTTTTTTACAGTGTCCATATAATGTACTACATCAGATGTACTAGTTACTGTGATAGGATATTCTACACATATTCCTTCACCTAAAATTCACACTGACTTGGTGGTGTACCATTATTTCCTAGTCTTGCCTGGAGATTACCAAACTGAATTGTAAAAGTGTTTAATAATCTCATAAAAAGGTAAAGAGATGCTATTTTTCCACTCAAAATATATTTAGATTCACTCAAAATGTATTTGTATTGCCTAAAACATATTGATTTTTTTCCCAAAGCAGAATGGCAAAGTTTTCATTTGTTTAGTTAATTTTTTTTTTTTTTTTAGGTTTTTTGAGACAGGGTTTTGCTTTGTGGTTCAGGCTGGCCCTGAGCTCAGCCTCAAACTCACATCACAGCAATCCTCCTGCCTCTGCCTCCCGAGTGCTGGGATTACAGGCGTGAGCCACCATGCTCGGCACTGTGGTATGTGGTACTGGTTGCTGCTGGGCGTGAGTCTCCATGCCCAGTATGGTATGTGGTTACCGGGGAATCAAACCCGGGCCCTTGCGCTTGCAAGACAGGCGCCGGAACCACTGAGCTAACTCCCCAGCCCCTGTTTAGTTAATTTTATACCAGCAACCATAAGATGGAATTGTAAGGTGGAGAAATGAAATGATGTTAAGTGCAAGCTTAGAAGAGGAAGGCAAGAAGCATTCAAGTTTCCCAGTAGCCAGCTGAGAAGACATGATGGTTGCACTGAGAATAGAATTGGCTGGTGGGTCTCTGAGGAATGTGTCCTTGATCCTGAAGAGATCAAAGGCTTTCTGATCTGATCCAAGATCTCCTGTCCATCTAGAACTAACTGAACAATGGTGATGGTGACTGTGATCTCTCTCGCCATTTACATGTGCTTATTATCATCTGTACACTGTTCTAAACAGCCTACATCTATGAGCTCTATAACATTCAAACCAGAAGAAGTGAAATAATTGTCATCAGTTATATTTTATAGTTTAGGAAATAAATGTCAGTGATGGGAAGGGACTTACTCAAGGTCACTTAGCTAGCAAGTGGTAGGCAAAGGATTTGGATTGCTAAATTGGCTCCCAAGCCTGAGTGCTTAATAACTAGCTATCCTGCTCTTAATCCAACACTGTATTCTGTACTGGTTTATGAATGTAAACTAAATGTACAATGAAACTTATCTATGGCCTAGAATTCTGGTATATCATTATAACATATAAATGTAGCAGTAACATCTCTGGCATCTTCTCCTTATATTTTAAAAATTGTCATTACAATTGTGCCTAATTCATTGTACCAAGGGAGTAAGCAAGGCTTTTGATAGAATATTATGATTAGCGAAGGGGGAGTAAACAGCATTCTTTTACTTATCACTCTGCATAGAGCAGAGTTTAGGGCTGAGGGGGAGAGAAAACTGAAAGTTCGCAAGATGTTAGAGCATTGACTGTTTTTTTTTCCCCCCATGCTTTCCATACAGGCAGAGCACAAACCATGCCAATATAGGATTCACACTGAAATTTTATGCGAAACCTCAATACGTAGTTTTTCCTTTTACCCTATATTCCCTTTTCCGAGAGGGCAGTAAGAAGTAGGTGGGGGCTATGAGCTCTCAGCTGAGAAGACATCATTTACAAACTGTGAGATAAACACACTGTGAGATAAAACAAACCTTTCCTCCTTTAACTTGGGGGTGTTGAATATTTTTTCTCAGCAAGAAGAAAAATAACTAAGACACTTTGACTCTATCATTCTCTAGGCACTTGTCCTCCTTCATATTAAATAAGAGGTGGGAAAGAAGCCATCATGGTGGATCTTCAGGGAGGTTTGCGTGCACCACACCTGCAAATTGCATAGGTCACTTCCTTCCCTATTTCACTGGCTGAAACTCAAAGTCATACCAAAGAAAGGCTGTGAATGTCCTGAGCTGTGGCCCCAAAAGTTGAGGTAAACAGGGCTTGGTGAACATGTAACATCATCTCTGCCTAATGAAGGAGTACTGCATTGCAGAGAGGCTCTTTTTCCTCTGTAGCCTTCCTGAACTCAAAGTCTCACTTTTGGTGTGTTAAATGTGGCATTTAAAAAGGCAGGGGTGTGGCTGTTTATGAGGTAGTGGTTATATTCTCCTGTTCATAACAAAATCCATCGAGAATGATGGAAAAGAGCTTTCTCCATTTGATCTCATGTCATAAAGAATGTGAGGCCCCTGTCTTGGGCTTGGGGAGCAGCTTGAGGCATCAAGTAACCAAGCTCCTCCTGAGTCACTTTTTAGAGTTCTCATCACTGCCTTTCATACTCATTGTCCCCAGCTGGCTCTGCGTTCTCCAGACATTATGATTTCCTTCAAATAAGATGAAGGATGAAGAGCAAAACACAATATGCAGATGTCAATTGAGCCTGTCTTCCTTGGCAAGTATTCAAGGAGCCCCTTACTGTACGCCTCCACTCACTCCTACTTTCTCAGCCTTATCAGAAAACAACCTCCCCAGCTCTTGCTGCAAGGGAGGATGCACACCTCATCATTTAAAACTGGGTGTATTTATAACTTGAAAAAAATTACTGTCTGTAGTAATTTGATAATTCAAAAATCTCAGTCTCTGTATAAGTTTTGCCTGGTAAAAGGAGATTGAAATGCATATTTTTACAATATTCCATCTGAGTACAAGTTGACCACTGAAAACTCTTAAAACTGACCGTAAACTTTTGAATTAAGCTACAGTTTTTTTGTGGTTGAAGTTGTTTACATGTGTATTTTTTCTTAGCTTGGACACAAAGCCTTTTTTTTCCCTTTCCTATCTTTTTTTTTTAAAATTTTTTAATTTTTATTGGTACATTACAACTATGCATCATGATTGCACTCCATAATGGGGATTTGTACCAGTATAAGACACAACATAATTCTCATTTTTTCCCATAGCCCTACCCACCCTACCACCCCCCCATATACATAAAATTTGTTTCCTTACTTTTAAAAAAATCTTTATTGGTACATTAAATATACACACCATGATTGCACTCCATAATGGGGATTTGTACCAGTATAAGACACAACTTAATTCTTATTTTTTCCCATAGCCCTACCCACCCTACCACCCTCCCATATACATAAAATTTGTTTTCTTACTTTTTTGTGACAATCTCAACATTTTCCCCCTTCACCCTATTTTACATTGAGCATTTTCTATTTCACAATATATAACATACAATGCTAGGACTCATTTACATCTTCATTTTCTCATACCAGAGAAAAGATGCGATATGTACCTATCTGTGACCTATTTATTTCACTTATGAGGATATCCTCAAGGTATGTCCATTTAAGTAGAAATGATTCAAACTTATCA
>PVIR01034890.1:0-16743 GCA_004026965.1 Petromus typicus | reverse complement strand
GTGCAAATAGATGATCCAGGGCTACTGAGACAGTGCCACTGGAGACTGAGTGGACCAGAGATCTGGGGTTCTTCTCACTACCGGCCTCACATCCTCCTGCATGACCTTCACCCTCAGAAATGGGCCAAATGGTTGCTGGAGCCCCAGACAGCACAGCTTCATCCCAGGAATCGAGAAGGAGAAAGGTGTTTTTAGCTGAATGATTTCCTCTGTGCTTTCCCTGGGGCCCTCTCCCAGTGACTTCCACCTCACGGCAGACAAAGGTAGGACAGAGGATGTATTCTCTGAGTGGGGTGCACTGAATTAAATCAAGGTCTTGTTACAAAGTCTAAAGGAGAGAATGGGTAGTGGGCACAATTCCTGGTCTCTAACTATTAACTACAGTGAGTTAACTCCTTCAATTTATATTTTTCTCCTATTTCTCTTATATCCCCAACTGTCCCAGCTCCTACATCTGTACTTCCACCTTGCCTGTCACTATAATTTTGCAGATGTTTTGAAATACTAAAATTATCAACAAAGCTGGTGTAGTTGCACACGCCTACAGTGCCAGCACTCAGAAAGCTGAGGCAGGAAGATAGCCATGAGTTTGAGGCCAGCCTGACTATGCAGTGAGACCCTATCTCAAAAAAGAAAGAAGAAATCAACAAAACGGTCTCTGTACTGTAACCGTGAAACATTTGTACCAGAAAAAGTTGCCAGAAATTGAATTGAAAGGCTTTACCAGATTTTATCCCTTCCGGTTTGTATATTTTACCCAGGTTAGCTCTCCTGAGCTCAGCCCTGAAGCAGTGGCACCTCAACAGCTGCAGTCCTAGTGATGCAGCTGTCTTCACTCGAGTACCAGTGACTGGGTCATGGCTGCTGGCTGTCATCGCTTTCGAGAGCCGT
Organism: Petromus typicus; assembly: GCA_004026965.1. Lineage (NCBI taxonomy): Eukaryota > Metazoa > Chordata > Mammalia > Rodentia > Petromuridae > Petromus > Petromus typicus. Next base: position 15,852 of record PVIR01034890.1, on the reverse strand, counting down.
GTGTGTACAATATGTGCTGAGTTTAACTGCCCTTGACACTGTCTTCAAGAAGATTATGGGATCATTTGGCGTGGAAATAAACACTTATTGTCATTGCCATAAAGGCCCAGAAACTGAGCAGCAGGGTACAAATTTAATATTAGTACAGAAAATATTAGCCACTGGAGGAATGACAGTAATTTCATATTTTCTTGCAGTGCAAGTCTTTGAGTGCTTTCAGGTGCAAATAAAGGGTGACAGGCGGCCACACGTAGGTGATGCCATGTTAAATTCTGTTAATCAGGACACATCCAAAAACTGTTCTCATCAGCCAGCAGATAATGGGATTGAAAGAACATATACTGCTGCCCCATTCTGAACAGATGAAAGAGATTCCCAAGAGGTGACTTAGACCACCGACTCACATGCCATTCAGAGTTCTCAGGGAGACACCGCCTTCTAGCTGGTCACTGGTTTTCTTAATGGTTTATAAGATAAAGGTGTATCTTATACCTGATGGCGTCTCACACTTGATTGCTAGGTGCTCAATTCACTTTTTAAAAATTAAAAACAGCTCTTAAGAAGTAGTGCTGGTAATCTCTGGAAATACGGTGGCTTTGTGTTATACACAAACACGGCAGAGGAGGCTACTGGGGGCTGCAAGGACACCAGGATCCATGAGCCTCAGTCCAGCACCATCCACCTGCATGCTGTGAGACCATCCTGGCCTGAGTCTCTCAGATCTCTCTTTTCCCACCGGGGAGGGCAAGGGGTCAGAGACATGCCCTGCCCTGCTGAGATCGAGCCTGTCTGCTGTTCAGTTGCTATTCCTGCAGTATCTTCAAAGTGCTGACAGCGACAGGCTGGAGAGAAGACTTCCTAGGTGAAGCACAGAAGGAAAGACAGGAACAGAGAAGTTGACAGGAGGGAAATGCTTTATACAACCAGTTACCTGACTCACAATGTTCTGAAAGCACAAACTGCCACCTCTTTCTGTCTGTGTGTCGATCCATTTGTCTCTCTGTCTCTCTCTCTCACACACACACACACATACACACACGTGAAAGGACACGGGATTGAACCATAGGCTTTTGCAGTGGGCTACATCCCTAGTACTCCCCCTATACACATACCTTTTTAGAAATTTTAAGACAAAGTCTTGCTAATGCTAAGTTGTCCAGTCTGGACTTGAATTTGCAACCCTTCTGCTTCAACCTCATAAAGTGCCAGGATTACAGTCCTCTGTCACTGGGCCCAGCTCTATCTGTATCTCTGGAGAAGTGCACGCGTACACACACACACACACACACACACACACACACACACACAGAGACTACATAATAATTCTCAATTCTCTGTGCCCCTGAAGAAAGCCCTTGTGCTGGGATGGAATGTGGGCAGAACCTTGAAATCTGGAATACCTCTCAAAGGGAAGGCCAGCAGTCTTCCTGTTATGTGTGTGCTTCGGAAATGATGGCAATTTCACACAAGTACCAAGAGCAAAAATTGTCCTCACATGGAAAGTACATCACAAGGAGAAAATCCTGAAGTCCCCAAACCTGTCTTCCTCTCCCTCCTTGCACAAAGAGTATGTCTACCACCAAATGTAAGGGTTTCTCTTGAGTCAACCCATTCTCTGGCACTGCCGTGATCCAGTTCCGTTCTGATATGATTTCCCTGGGCTCAGTCCCATTCACTTTGAAGCTCATCACTAGCCTGTGTCGGCCTCTGTGCCTCTGCCCAACAGGCTAGGAGCTGGAGGACCCGTGGCCTCTCCCTCCTCGGGTTTGATATTTTCATGGACCTCAGAACAGTTTGCTTCCAGGATCTCTAGTTTATTGCCCAGAGAGAGGACTCAGGAAGGGCCAGGTGCACAGGGCCCGGAGTGGAGATGGGTGTGCGGGTGTATCCTGCTTCCCAGGTGCACCCCTGAGCTCCTCCACCTCTGTGCCCACCAGGACATGCTCCAAGCCCCTTAACTTGCTGTCCCTATGGCTTCTCTATCTCCTAGGTTTAACTGACAAAATCATTGGCCATGAGTGAGTGAAGTCAGTCTCCAGCCCCTTCATTCCCCTGTGGATGGTGGGGGGGAGCCTACATCCACCAGTTCACCGTGACTTTCCATAGGGAGGTAGGTAAAATCTCATCGGTTTATGCGATTTAGTTACTATCGCTCTTCTGATTTCTCAAGTCAAAACTTAATTTGTAAAGAGCAGTTTGTAAAAAACAGGATCTCTAACATAAGTGGCCTGCTATCTTTTCTTTAACTCCAGCAACAAAGAAAGTCTCATTTGTTGGTGGGAAAGGGAAGTACATGTGTTGAGCAATTCTGAGGGAACCTGATGACCTATTCAGTGTCCAAAAACTCTACCATCAAGTTGTTAATATAGAGCTTGATTTAACAATTTCAATTTGACAAATAAATGCAGAATATCTACCATGGCCCAAGCACTGGCCTCTGTGCCTAGGGGTGAATAAGATAATCCTTGTTTTAAGGAAAGTTTACTAGATAGGGAAACAAACAAATAAATATAATGTGGAAATTTTATCTTTTCTTCTTTTTTCCAGTACTAGGGACTGAACACAGGACCTTGTATTGCCAGGCAAGCATGGTCCCACTAAGCTACATCCCTGGCCCACAAATAAATAAAATGCAGGATGAGTGACAAGGGCAGAGTATTAGGAAGCTATGGCTACGTAACAAATGAATCCAAAATGGAGCAGATTAAAGGTCAGGCATTCATTTAGCAGCAGGGAAGTCTTCCTGGAGAAAGTAATCACCGAATTGGAGTTAGAAGGATCAGGAGAATATTTCCAGCTGGACAAGAGGGAGAACAATATTCTGGATGGGGCAGAGGGGTTAGAACAAACAGCTGCTGAAGAGCAGGCTGGACCCTGTGAGTGGGGTGCAGATCATGCTGCAAGGCAGCCTGGGAAGGAGAAGGGAGAACAGAGGGGCCTGGGCAGTAAAAGGACCCCAAGGAGGAGCAGGAGTCAGGATAGACAGTGAAGGGAAGCCTGCTGGCCAGCCAAATCCCTGTGCCACCTCCTATTAGCCAGTGCGACTTGGAAAATCCCTGGACACAGTCAGGTGAGCACTCCTGTTCTCCACTGTCACTGCTCGGGCCGGGGATGTGGACGCTGACTGCTGGCTCAGGCCTCGGGTACCTTTTTAGGTAGAAGACTCACACGGCCGGGAACTTCTGTCTGAGTGCGTGCAGTTCCATGCTTGCAGCATTTCCGCCTCACGCCTGCCCACCACTGTTCTGGTTTTATGCCTGGATGTTTCCAACACACACTGACACGCCCAGGAGGCAAGTATCACATGTGAACATCTGTAATGTCTGATGGAGGCCTCTGTACTTGGTCTTCACCTTTCAATTAGCTTCCCCGCTTCTGCTGGCCCCAAGTACAGCTCTGAGGGGTCGGAAGAAATTAGGCATCCCTCTTTCATCCCAATGCAAACAGTGGTCTGTATTCTCTTTCACCTGACTTTAAAATTTTGCACACTAAAAGGCTCACCTGGTCTATTGTAAAAGCAGCTCACAAAGAATGTTTGGAAAGGATAAGCCTTTCTGAAAATTCCTACAGAGTATGCTAAGGCCACAAACAAAGTTCAAAGGAATTTGGTCAGAATCAACAGACTCGCCTCTTGGTTCAGCTGAAGGATTCTGAGGGAGGAGTAAAACAAATCCATCTCCTTTTTAAACTGATACGAATGGAAAGGGAGCGGGGCTGCCAGCGGAGCCCAGGGAGCCACAGTGAGGGCCAGACCTGATGTCCTGGAGGGTCCAGGACCTTCTTCCTGGAAGACGCAAGAACCTGACTGGTTATTCCTGCTGCCAACTGTTGTGCAGTGAGGAGAAGCTGGTCCAGAAGTGCCCCCTCTTCCCTCTGGCTCTGTGAACCCATCCGCGGTGACTGTGATAGCACTAAACGAGCCCCGACTCCATGATCTCCGTGGAAAGTTTCCCAACTGAAGCAGGGTTTGAAATAGCTGAAGGTATGAAAACAAACACAAACAGCCTTGGCAAGGCTGCTGTCACTAATTAGTGTCAGGAGGCCTGGAGGCTAGGGGCCGCCCGCGAGGTCACCATCCTGGCTCAGCTATGACTTCCATACAAAATGGTACTGCAGTCCTGAGGAAAAGTCCCCTATGCTCACTCTGTGGAGCAAAGCACAAGAGCAAAGCACTTTCCAAACTACCCCCCAAAGGTCCCAGTAACGGGAGGGAGGCGGCAGGCATGTTATGCTGAGATCCACGCCGCTCACCGCTGACATCCCGCTTCGGTGTGAAGACGGGTCACGTACTTTTAATTTCTCACACGCACGTCAGCCGTAAACAGTCCCAGCGTCTGTGTTAATGACACCATCTGCTGCTTCCCATAACTGTGCGGCGTGTGGCTTCCAAACAAGATGTAGCAGCAACAACACATGAAACCCACTGACATTTACAGTAAGGAGACACACCGTCAGCCATCAGCTTGGCAGGAATGTGTGAGCGCCGCCGGGGCTCTGAAATCGTCACCTTCGCCGGGTGAGCAAAGGTGCAATAAATAATGGATCTTAAGCCATGCGTGTACCACCACAGCATTAAACATTTATCACACGGCCACAATAGCGTTTTAAGCAACAGTCATGACTTAAAAATTAATGTCGTTTTTGAGAGTTAAATGAAAACCATTTAGTGTCACTATTTTACATTTGATTCGGCACCGAACACAAGGGTTCTTGTTTAATTTCTAGTTTGTAGTTGAGAACGACTATATATGTGTAAGTAGCTCTTTTATAATAATTTTCTCTTGAGGAACAATCACTTTGTGTTTCTTTGTTAAAGAAATGCTAAAAACTCTTTCATGGGAAAAATCATTGTTAAAAAAAAAAACCCCTTTTCAAACCTACAAATGGCATGAGAAAGGTTCTTTAGGACTCAAATGGTATTCTTCCCTTTAAAATCCTTAATGTATTAGTCAGTTATGGTTGCAATTAATTTTAATTTTGGATTAAGGAAACAAATGTAAAATTGAAACCAACAAAATCCCTTGAACAACCTAGCCACATTTATCCCCAATTCTGTTCCTTTAAAACACTTGCCCAGTGTGCCAGAAATGTTTATTTATGGGCTTATTCTGGAGATGTGTTGTTTTAAAAGGGAAAAAGGAAATAATTTCAAATACAGATAGTTGGAGGATGGAATGCAGGATGGTTATGGAGGAGTTAGCAAAGAATTCTTTTGGTCAAAGGAGCAAGGAGAAACCCTGGGGGCAAGGAGCTATTCCTTGCTTGCTGGACAGGGAGCCACGGAAGGAGAGAAGTTGATGGATTGCCAGCTGTCAGGGGCCTTACTCGGGATATAACCAGAAGCAGAGCTGAGATGGGGACCTGACATGGGGACCTGGTGGCTGTAACAGCTGCCACCGTGAGGGCAGGTCTCAGCCACAGAGTCTCTGCGTGGGAAATGATTATCCAGAAGAGCTCACAGAATCAGCACAGCATGAGAACACTGTTGTTTTTTTTTTTGGGGGGGGGGTGCATAGTCTAGGACAAAAGTTAAGAAGCAGCTGAACAATAGATCGCTTTCCTAGCTTGTAAGGTTTACCTTTTGATGACAGCTGTTGCCTAAAAAGGCTTGCAGTACCGTGGGTCTGTGGGGTTTCTCCTTCCAACTATCCCTTGTGTTAGGTCTTATATCTGAATGTACTCCCAGAAGCTCACTCACTCAGAAGTGAAACCTGCGAAAGGTGACTGGATTGCAGGCTGCTCGGGCAGGCGTGGTGTTAAGAGGTCGGTTCTGGTTGGTTAAAAGGAGAGGTCAATGGGGGCATGACCGGAAGAGCGTGTCTCCTTCCTCCTCCTTTCTCTCTGCTTCCTGTGAGCCATGAGGTAAGCAGCTTTATCCCACCAGGCCCTCCCTCCGGCCCTTTTTCCCTGGAGCCGACCACACATAGACTGAAACTTAAAATGTGACCCAGAATAAATCTCTCTTCCTTTAAGTTATGTGACAGGTTTTGTGGCCCCAGTGATGACCCTGCCTGCTACACACACCTGAAAGAGGAGGATCTCTGCTGAGGGAGGGGAAGAAGTCTGCAAACCATGGTGGAGGCTGGGATGTGCACCCTGGTCCTGAAGAATTCTGAACTGCAGAGGTCACTATGCGATGTTCTGACTTTTCCAGTGGCAACTGTTATCTAAACAGGCCCAGGGCATGGTCCCCTTTTTTATGCACCTGGGGAAGAAATCCAAGGCTTAGTCAGGACAGTGGGTTCATGCTGGAGGCTGCTGGGAGCAGTGTTTACAGGGGTGTCCCTCCTTTGGAGAACTGAAGGTTCTGGTCAGCAGAGAGGATGGAATGGGCTGACTGGGTGTCCCAGAGATGGAAGTCATCTTGATGTCCACGAATACAAACCTACTACTGCTTCTAAGTCATGAGGGAGAACTCCACAGCCAGACGGTGGGTGGCTTCTGTCCCTCCCCTGCAGTCTTCAAGCACAGACAGGGGCGATGTCGGCTCCACAGTGCAAACGAGTAGCCTGAGTTTCACCTAAGTGTCCACATGTCTCCATACCACAGAGGAACAGCTTCATGGGTCAGCGTTGGTGGGCTCATGTGCAAGTTAGCCCAGCCCCACAGGGCTGTCATTCTGTTTCTGACATAATTCATATTGGTGGAGTCTTGATGTTAAAACAAAAGCATCAAGTATGGGAATTTTTCTATAGCTGTTTCTCTAACAAATATTCTTAGAGAAGGCCATGCACTCACGCTTGCCTTCTATCTGTCCTAAATTAAATGATGAACTGAAAATCTTCCTAGGGTTCTACCTCTCTCTGGCTCTATATTCTGCAGATCATTTTTCTGGGCTCTGCAACTGGGTGAGATGAGTGTACAGCACAGGGAGGGGATCGTGCATTTCTTTCCAACTTGTGTCAGCTCCTGCAACACTGTTAAAATCCTATTTCTGGGTTAGAGGGAGGGAGAGAGAGAGAAGAATTAAAGAGAAAGAAGGAAAAAAGAAGAGAGAAAAAGAAGGAAAGGAAAAAGAGAAAGCGAGGATAGAGGAGAGAAACAGGAGAGAGACTCCACACCAGCAAAAACAGCTCTCCTGGAGGGTGCGATGAAAACAGTTAACAATGAAGGAACAGAAACAAAAAGCCATTCAACAGTCGCATGTCGCTCTGCCCCAGTGCTCAACAGACACATGTCGCTCTACTTCAGTGTGGATGCATTTTTCTTGTTAATTATATCACCTATTCTTTCCTTATATTGATAATTACATAATTACATGAAACAGATGGGTGGCAGAATGCACCCAGATGGTGAGAATGTAAACAGGCTTACAAATTGCTTGTTCCTGAGCATATTAAAAAGAATTATTCAATAATACATAGATTTCTATATTCCTCACATCTGTCAAGATGGCTCTGGAATGGCTGCCCTGGTCACTTTCTTGTCCTCCCTAGGAATTTCTGGGATGCCACTCACTGTGGAGGGGAAGTACTTCTAACCTCTGCCAAACCTCTGGATGCCTGAGATCCTCTCTTCTCTGAGTCCCTTTTCTCCCCTTTTGTAAAATAGAAACTGGTGAGGTGTGGAGTCCCAGCCACACTTGAACCTGAAGAAAGAAAGAAAGGAGCCTGTGCTCCAAGACCACCCCACAGTGTTTTAATTGCATCCCATGGGCTTCCTGTGGGAAATGCTTTAAAATTAATTATGAAGTAAAGGTCACAGGTGCCTGCACTGTGCCTGCTGGGTCTGCAGGGAGACACCACACACACTGCCCGCAGCCTGGTGTCAGCAGAGGGTCCTGCCCAATGCGTGACCTCCACACGTCCTACACTGCCATGGGGCCTGGGCCTGGCCCTGATGGACTGTGGAGTGTCCCTCAGTAGGAAAGGGATGATGACAGAGTGCTCCGCTCTTGGGGCAGAGCTGTGGACATCTGAAAACAGGATACAGAGACAAATGATGGGCCAGCTGGAGAAGGCCCAGGAAAGGGGAGCCCTATCCCACCCTAATGGGCATCGTGGAGAAGCGGCAGGACTAGGCCACAAGGTTCCAGGACCAGGCGCTGTGCCCACTGCCTGGGCAGTGGCGGCACAAAGGTGTGCTCCTGGAGGAGGACACCAGGGGGGCTTCGTCCACAGTCTGACTATCCTCATGTTGGGGAGCAGGATCTCAGCAGGCCCCAAGGGAGCACTGTCCTGTGCCCACAGAGGAACACAGGCAGGAGAGACTGTGGGAGGAGCCCAGGGGGCCGGGCACCCCTACAGAAGACCTAGGGCAAATGCCAGGTGCGGGCCAAGCCTGCCACATGGACCTTCCCACCTCTGGCCTTTGTCCCTTCCTTCGGGGTGACCTGGCTGGCCTAGCACATGTCTGTCCTCTTATGATAACCCAAAGGGCTTGGGACCCCCCCCCCAGCACAGGTGACCAAAGACTCAATGAATGAGGCACATCAATCTGTGGGACACTAGCTCACTAGGTGGTGACTTGCTCCATGGCACCTTCAGATATCATGCCACATTCCATTTCTAAGTCAACATCACAGACATACTGTCCTTGGGGCAATGTGTGGTGGTGACACCAAGTACTTTGCCAACTGGAGCCTCATGATGACCACCAGAGGCATAGGGTGGATCTTGACATCAGTGACCTGAGGCTGTGACATTCTCGACACTTGTGGGGCTCAGTCCTAGGGAGCAGACTAAGGGCAGAGGGCTGAGGCTTTGAGCTTTGTTCAGGAGTGATTCCTAGTGCCTGTGGTGAAGGGCAGGTGAGTAGTCATTGCCCTTTCCTGGCCCTGGTTCATCTTTTCCCCAGAGGACCACAGAGGCCATTTCCCACGGAGATTCAGTGAGTGTTTAAGAAATGTCACAGTGTGAACTGAGACCTTTGGGATGATCACTACGCCAGGAGACCTTAAATCTGGCCAAGCTCAGTGGACCATGAAGGCTGCCCAGTCTCCAATGTGCTTCTGCTCCTCCGGGGAGCCCAAGAAAGCACATCTGAGTCTTCGAAATAAGAACTTATCTGCAGACTATGGCACTCAAAAGCCTTTATGAAGACCTGAAAGTGAGACTCCAGTGCTTTGCAACCCACGTCTTTCTGGGCAGAACGTCACATACAACATGTGTCCCATGGTCCTCCCCAGGGCCGACCAATGTCACAGGACCCTTGTTTATATTTCACACCTGCCCTGTTGACCCATGAGCCCTGCTGATAGTGGGGTCGGGCAGCAGCCAGGGACACGGCCTGGCAGAGCTTCTGTGCATTTGCGTTTCCAGGAGGCAGAGCCTGGGCACTGAGAAACCGCAGGAGGCTACCAGCCTGCACCGAGTTTCACAACAAGCTGTGTCAGGAACTCACACAACAGCCACTGACACTGTATCCATGACAACCAAGACCACTACAGCTGCCCCATTCCCTAGTGCTGGACCTTACTGCACAGACCAGGGACATCAGCAGACTCCACAGAAGACAGACCACCTACCCACATCATCTCCTTAGCATTCTTCTCTGATTTATAGCCTCATCTGCCCCAGGTCCCTAAGAAGGGCTCCGTGCTTTGCCTAGGTGGGCATCAAGGCAATTGAGCCACTCTCTCCTTCTTTTCTCTTTAAGAATAGCACTGCCTTTCAGGTAATCCCAGCAAACCCCTGTAATCCAGCACTCTGAGAGGCTGAGGCAGGAGGATGTTGAGATCAAGCCCAGAGTAGGGCAATTTAGTAAGACCTTGTCTCAAAAAAAAAAAAAAAAAAAAAAATCCTGGGGATATAGTTTAGTGGGAAGGCCCTGAGTTCAATAAAAATAAATAAATAATTTAAATATAAAAATAGTACTATCTCTCCTCCTATGTGAAGACCTCCCTTTGTCTGACCAACTTCTCTTTCTCTCTTCTTTTCTATCTCTTTCCTTTCCTTCATATCCAATGATTCTTCTCTTTCCTTTCTCCAGTCTTGAAAAATTTTCACATAACCATAGGCTGAGTCTCAAAAGTGTATCAGAAATCAATTGGTGGCTCAGAGGACAGATTTCAGAAGTGAATGTGATGACAGCTGTCTGAAGAGCAGAAGTATGATATGGGTAGGAGGACAAAGGAGGACTTCTCCAGGCCCTCAAGATAAATATGGAACAGTTAGATTTTCCTGGAATTGATGGAGACCACTTTTTCTCCTATCAGATGGAACAAAGACGGAATAAAAGAATTTCTCTACCTACAGATGATTTTCGTAAATAAAGACCCACATTACCAAATGGAGCCATCTTTTTGAAGACAGGATTAACTAGTTTGCATTTTCAATGTGCAAAACTTGATACTCTTTGATTAAAGAGAGTGTAGCTTTACTTTTGACCTAAAATAGACTTTTCAGGTTGTCTTGGTTACTTTCTTTGTCATGGGGATACAATACCTGACACACCCACAATTCTAAGGAGATGTTTATTTTGGCTCATAGTTTGTAGAAGTTTTAGTCCATAGGCAGCTGGCTCCAAGGTAAGGTGGCATGGCTGTGTGGATCACAGAAGAGGAACAGCTAGCCGGAAGAAAAGAATGATCAAAGGAGGAAGTAGGAGATAGACCCTTCCAGGCCATGCCCCTGGTGACCACCTCCTCCAGCAGGTGTCACCACCCAACATCATCTATGGCTCTAAAGCTGTCAGTGATCAAATCCACTGAGAAGTATCAGGTCCCCATGATCCAGTCATCTCCCAAAGCCCCATCTAATAGCTCATAAGGTTTTGCGAGGACACTAGATATAAGTCATAAGAGAGGTATTTGAAGGAAATCATCACAAATACCAATAAGGATCCATACAGTGGCACTGATAAAAATGATAAAAATGTGAATAAAAAGCTCAGTGACAAATGTGAAGGAAGAAACTGGCTACATACATCAAGATGTACATCCTAGGGCTAGGGATTTAGCTCAGTGGTTTCGGCACCTGCCTTGCAACTGTAAGGGCCCGGGTTCAATCCCCGGTAACCACATACAACAATGCCAAGCATGGTGACTCATGCCTACCAGCAATCAGAACCACACATCACAGTGCCAGGTGTGATGGCTGACACCTATAATCCCAGTGCTCAGGAGGTAGAGGCAGGAGGATCGCTGTGAGCTCGAGGCTGAGCTCAGGGCCAGCCTGAACTACAAAGTGAGACTGTCTCAAAAAAAAAGAATGCACATCCTAGAGCTGTAGCTCAACAACCCATGGCCTGGGATGTGAAGGTCATGATCCACTATGTATCAAAGTTATCAGCTATCAGAAGAGCCCTGGTCACTGGTAGTTAAACCTCAGTGTTAAAACACTTAGCAGAACAACAGGACACATATTCTGGAATAATCTGGAAGTTTCTTTAGTGAGAACTGCTGATGCCCTGAGCCCTCTGGCCCCCAACTTGGAGAGGAGAAGAAGGGCTGCTTTGGTTTTGGATTCAAGTCAAAGAAAGGGCTAGGGGACCTTCAAGAGCATCACCCGAGTTCCCCACATTCAGTGAAACTGAGGGTGGCCGTGTGACTGCCTGAGACAAAGCAGCTGTGTGTGGGCCAAAGGGATGGTAGCTGTCTGGCCAGGTTGTTGACCTTCACAAGAATTTGTTATTGGCCCCTAAAACCTAGAAACACAAGAGACAAGTTACTGTATTTTGATGAGAAGGAAAGGTTCATTCAAAGCTCACTTTGAGGGAGACCTCTGTTTACTATCTCTGTCTCCCACATCCAAGTCCAGGTCTAGGGTCCTTCATCAAGGGAGGGGGAGGGAGATGACAGAAGGATACTTCTGGTTGTTATTACCATCTCCCACCATTCTTGGCTCGAACAAAACCCCATCAGGACTGACCCTGAGGCCAGCACCTAACATTAGTTTCAGACAGGTGAGTTTTCTGACAGAGACCTTATTTCTCTGTCCATTCACTGAGCTAAGGAGAAGAGGTGGTGGAGGCTGGTTTAACATCTTAGCATGAGGAAGTTGGAGAGGTAGCCAATCTCTCAAAGAAAAGCAACCTTAATGTTGGTGTGTTTGTGTGTATATGTGTGGTGCGCGGATTGAATCCAGGACCTTCATACTAAACTCCATCTCCAGTCCTTATTTTGTTTTTGTTTTGAGACAGAGTCTTGCTTAATCACCAAGTTGTCCACCCTGAGGTCAAACTTGCCATCCTCCTGCCTCAGCCTCACAGAGTGGTGGGATTATAAGTGTATACTACCACGGCACACTAGGAAAAAAAAAATCCTAATTCTTAAAGACTCACTCTACCATCTTGGTTGTAGCATGACCTTCTATCTGGGTCCTTCTTGGAGGGTACCACAAGGGCACAAGAGACCTCAGAATCACAACTAATGGCCATCCCTTCTGCATAAAGTGATGCTGGGAGTGGTCCCAGAGCTGGGTACCCTTGAGCACACTCTACTCACAGCCTCTGTTCCTCCTTGATGCCCTGCCCCAGGTTTCAGATGGGCCAAAAATACAGCTAAAGAAGAGGCAGATATCAACAGGCTGAAAAGTAAATACATGTATGTTCCAAACAAGCAGAATGGCAGGGTGAGGAGTGTTTCCGTGGTGATGTAGCAATGACAGGGGACATTTCTGTGAAATTAGGATCATGAGCTGTGATTTGCAGTGACCCTTGCAACTTTACCTAAATAGACCAGGACAGTCATTGGTGGCCCACTTCCTGCTGCACATGGCAGAAAACCCAGCCATGTGGAGCATGTTCAGAGGGCACAAGGGGATGGGAACCAAGTGGCTTTGTGACTGTCACCAGGTGCTGCTAGCTCACTCCTCACTGCCTTCCCAAACCTCCCAATCTCAATGTCTCCCTGTGCAAAGTGGGGAGAATAATGTGCACGTGTGTGAGGGTAGCATGGAGGATCCTTCCAATGTGGAGCATGGAGCACTTCGGGATGGTCATGTCTCAGAGTACTGCATGTTTATTCATACACATACGAGCTCTATTCTTCCCACTGAATACCACTGAGACATAAAAGAGCCAGAATATTAACAAAGGTAGCACAAAGTCTAGACCAAAAGATTGTAGGTGTGACTGCATCTACCATGAACATTCACTGCGTTTATCCTGAGGTATTTGTTTTTAATCAAGGGGGACAGATGTTGCCTTAATAGGCAGCGTCTATAGCTCTCATTGTTGATATCATTTGTGTCCCCAGCTACATGGAGACACACAGAGCAGTCTCTGGAGGCACTGCTCTTCCTTCCTTCCCAAAGGTGGGCTCTCTTATTTGTGAGGCCTGCTTGTTCCCTCTGCCAGGGACCTCAGGTTATGGATCTTAGCCACCATGCCTGGGTGGGCAGCTGTTAGGCTCCAGGCTCCTGGCAGGTGTCACCTGCCTCCCTCCCAGGAAGGCCCAGAGAACATAGTGAGTGAGAGAAACCAGTATGTGTTACAGGAAGCACCCAGAATAGGGGAATCCATAGAGACAGAAAGCAAATTACTGGATGACCAAGCCTGGGGGACTGGAGCTGAGAAGACAAGGAATGACTGCTAATAGGCACAAGTTTCTTTTCTGGGGGACAAAAATGCCCCAAAGTTAGTGGTGATGATGGTACAACTCTGTGAATGAACTAAAACCTATTAGGTTGTGCCATTTCAGTGGTGAACCCCCAGATGTACAGAGGATTCACACCACAGCAGAGCTGTTTCTGGAGGGCTTGCCTAAAGTGTCTCCTCCAGGAAATAAGTTGACTTTGGTGTGATAATACTGACACACGCTGTCATTTTCCACAGTCTCTTTCCCTAGAAACTTCATATCTCATTTGTCACAGCCCATTTCCAGCAACACTCAGGGTTTATAGTCATGCCACTAGCACATGTCCTGATTGTCCCTTCCAACTCCACAAGACTTTGGTCACTTGGGTGCTGGGTACAGCTATGACACTGACTCAGAACTGAACCTGGAAAGGTTTCTATCATGCAACCTCCATAGAAATTCAAGTCTTTCCCCCTTTTCCTAGCAGATACCAGCATGATTCTGAAAGGTTCGTAATGCACAACCCAACACTGATGTATCAGAGAGAGTTGCTGTCTAGATAGGCCGGATCTGCAAGTATCCAAAGCTGGCCCAGTCTTCTCTCCTGGACCCAGACATCGACTCCTCCCTCGCCAAGCCCAGATCAAACCCAAGAGCAGTGACTCTGGTGAGAGGCTTCAAGCTGCCTGGGAACAGCCAACAGCCTGTGGTCAGGGTTATCCTTTGGCTAAAGAGTTGGTGTCAAAAATGAAGATTAAGTTTGCTTGGAAGATTCAAAATGGCCCATGTGCAAGCACCTTCCTTTCCTGTGGAATGTTTTCCTACAGTGAGTCATGATATCAGTACTGGATAAAAAAGCCTGTATGTCATCCTTCTTGGGAAAACCTTTAATGAGATTACAACACTCAGTACACTGAGTGTACACTGAGTGTACACTCTACACACAGTAGAGACAGTAGTAATGGCTGACATTTTTTATTACTAAGAGTGAGGAATTATACTAATGAGAATAAGCCATTGGTTTATTAGTCTTTCTGATATACAATATCTGCTATATTTTATATTAAACTAGAGAGTGTTCAAAGAGTAAAAAGAAGAGATGATCATAGAACTTAAATTATTGGAAGAAAATAAAGCTTATGAAAGAATTTATGCAAATTTTTTGAGCATCTCAGGGAAGAGGCCTCACTCTAAATAGAATGAAATACATTTCCCACAAGTAACCTATAGATACAGGAACTGGCTGAGAAGTGACTTAAAAAAGCAAACTTAATCTTCATTTTTGAGGAATCTCCACAATGATTATACCAGTCTACATTCTCACCAACAGGGGAGAAGGGTAACTTTCTCCCCACAACCCTGCCAGCATTTATTGTTGGTTGATTTCCGATATCAGCCATTCTTTGTGGAGTGAGATCGAATCTCAATGTTGTTTTCATCTGCATTTCTGGAATGACTAATGATGTTGAGCATTTCTTCCTATGTTTCTTAGCTGCTCCTACTTCTTCCTCTGAAAAGCGTCTGTTCATTTCAGATTTCTATTGTCAAACTGGATCTTTAAATTTGGGGAGCTGATTTCTGAAGCTCTTTATATATTCTGAATTGTAGCCCTGTATGAGAAACAGCTAATAATATTTTTTCCCATAGTGTTGGTTGTCTTTTCACTCTGCTGATGGCTTCTCTTGCTGTGCAGAAGCTTTGTAATAAGATGAGATCCCAGTTATTGATTCCTTCTGCTAGTTTTCGTGCTGTAGAGGTTTTGTTCATAAAGTATTTTTCTAAGCCAGTGTCTTCAAGAGTTCTACCTAACCTGTTTTGCAGTAGGTGTAGTGTTTCCATTCTAATATTTAGGCCTCTAATCCACTTTGATTTCAGTTTTGTGCATGGTGAAAAAAATAGCTTTAGTCTTTGATAGGTTGAAGCTCAGTTTTTTGCATCACCACTTGTTAAAGAGGCTGTATTTCCTCCGTTGAGGATATTTGGCTCCTTTGTCAAAGATGAGATGGCTTAGTATATCTGGGGTTGTTTCTGGATCTTCTAATCTATTCCACTGATCCTCAGGTCTGTTACTTTGCCAGTGCCATGCAATTTTTATCAGAGTGGCTTTGTAGTATAGTTTCAAGTTGGGGATAGCGATATCCCTGTCATGTCCTTACTATCTAAAACTGTTTTTGCTATTCTTGGTCTCTTGTTGTTCCAGATGAATTTTTGGATTATTTTCTCTAGATCTTTGAAATATGCTGTTGGGGTTTCAATTGAGATTGCATTGAGTCTATATAATAGCTGTGAGAGTACAGCCATTTTGACGATATTGGTTCTTCCTACCAGGAGCAAGGGATGTCTTTCCATTTTCTGATATCCTCTTCAATCTCCTTTTTTAGAGTGTTGTAATT